>JAULBZ010002905.1:0-17639 GCA_032360805.1 Neoturris breviconis
CAAAATTATTGAATTTTACTTTTTTAAAGCTGCTAAGATATCTGCTTTTGGTAACGAATTTTGGAGATGGTCCCTAATCATTGTGGATACTTCAGACTTTGTACAGCGATCATTTGCTCTCATTTTAAACGCTGTAAAGGATATTTGACTGGCTACAAAATATTGTATAGATTTGAGAACGTACCTCGTTTCATAAAACCCATTTTATATTTTGGTGAATACCATCTGAAATACCTAATCCTTTTCAATAAAACCATCATTAAGACTAATTAATCATGTATGAGTTAAAGTAACTGCCGGTTATGACTGGAGGAGAGATTTTCCAGAATATTTTCAGCCGATTTTGCTGAAAATATTTGTAAAAAATCTCTCCTCCACAGTGGTGATCTATATCGGCAGTTATTTTAACCGCTGGTGATGTATCCGTTTATGGTTAAAAACACAATATTCCTGTGGAGGTATGGTATCGAAAAGACCTGACTATATCCTTAAGATAGATTTTTTTCAGTGTATTAAATAAAAACGAATAATCTCCGTGGAGGAGCAATTTTTGAGCAACTTCAGGATTTTTTGAAAATTGCTCTTCAACAGTGATTAATTAATTACCTTTATTTTGACTCATCACTGTGGTGGAGAGATTTTTGAGCATTGTTTCAGGCTTTGTAGCCTGAAGCTATACTCAAATATCGCACCTTCACAGTGTTTATTTACTCTTAAGTTGGACCATTGATTAAGTTTTATCTAATAATCTTTTATCTTAATCTTTATAACACTGTCATCATAACTTATTTGAGATGATTTCTTTAGATTGAAAATAACGTGAACTGTGTTGTTAAAAGTTTATAAGGAACAAATATTTGTTTAAACATCAGTGGTGGAAATATATAAGAGCAAATAATCACTGTGGAGGTGTGATTTTGAAGAATAGCTTCAGGCTACAAAGTCTGAAACAATGCTTAAAGATCCCTCCTCCACAGTGATTATTTACTCTTATTTCGACCACTGGACATCACCAACTGCTTGTCTATTACTCTGTCATTTAAATCAATCATTTTATATTGTTCATAAAATTATTATTGATATAAGTTTTTTTATACTGGCAGTATACTTTTTTGATATGATTTTTGATACAATTTATGTTGTTTTTTGGTGGGTCTTTTTTTGTAAGAATTTCTAGTGGCTGTAGTTTTAACATATTTTTTTCTGAAGTAAGAAAGAGAAGGTTCCATAGAAGTAATGAGTCCACTTTCCTGTAATACTTACATCTTGATATAGTTGTGATTACATTGCTCGAAATAAGAGTAAATAATCACTGTTGAGAAGAGATGCTATGCTCAAAAATCCCTCTTCCACACTGATAATTTGCTCTTATTTTGACGATTAGTTTATAAGCCTGAATATGATGACCTGTGTCATCACTTGTGGATGATTATTTTTTAGTCAGTTTTTAGTCAGCTTTAAAGTTTAATTTTTCATAGCTTTGATTGCTACAGTGTTTCTTACCCTTAGGAGCCATCTCCAAAATTCGTTTCAAAAAGCAGATATTTTTGCAGATTTAAAGAAGTCAAAATCAATAAATTTGAGAAAGAAAATTAACAATGAAGAGTGTTAAGTCAACGAGCTTGTAATTGCTTTGTTTCTTTGGTACAAAGAAACCAATCAATTGCAAGATCGTTGATTCAGCACACTTCACCTGGGAACAAATTTTTGTATGTACATCACTAAGCAAGAGCAAATAATCAAAGTGCTAGTCTGGGCATATTCCTTAAAAGCAATACGTTCTGTTCTAACAGAATTAAGACACAGAGAAAAGCAATCCTTAATCAACAACTTATTATGTTCAATTTTGAAAAACATGAATTATCGCTATTTCATATCAATATATCGCAGTATCGAACGTAACATTTTTACCCTACACGATATTGCAATTAATGATTATATCGATAGTTCAGTCCTTGATATCGATATTGAATTTTCTATATCTCGTAAGTTTAGCGTGAATTAAAATTGTCGTTATTTTGTGGACTATTATGATGATAGTAGCCACGTAGATAGTTGGCCACTGATATTACGTACTACCCTTTACTTAATCCCTGTAGAGTATAGTAACATCATATAAAGAAGCATTTATAAATTAATAAAGGTAAATTATTATATACAGCAGCAAGATGGGTAATGTTTCTTTAAAACGATATTTTCAAGGTGGTGCGTTACTGTATTATGATCGTAAGCTGTTGTTTTATGTTGTAGCATCACTGTGGAGGAGGGATATTTAAGCATTGCTTCTGGCTGTTTAGCGTGAAACAATGCTCAAAATCGCTCCTCCACAGTGATTATTTACCCTTATTTCAACCATGGCATATGTATACCTACCACTATATGTTTTATCTCAAAATTTTGTCTAATAAGCAGCTTTGAAAGTACTGTGAAATTCCTTTATATGTCTTCGTTTTGTTGTGTTTTCAGGACTATTGTATAAAGTTACGTTTAAACGCTACGATTTTGGTTACCATGTTGGAAAATCGGCTGCGACTTGAAAAAATCTGTAAAAAAAGTACTGATTAATCGTAGCGTGTAAACGTAGCTTTTTAGAGTGAATGACATGTCTCTTTAGTACAATGACTGCCAAATTTATTTTAAGCTCATTGATCAGAATAAGATTAATTTATCACTGCGGAGAAATTTCTTTTGAGCAGCTTCAGGATCTTTTCGATAATTCCTCTTCCACAATGATTAATTACCTTTATTTCGACCACTAAAGTTCCATTTGTATTAAGTACAGTGTTTAAAATAAGAGTGATTCATCACTGTGATAGAGAGATTTCTTATTTCGATCATTGTTATTTTGTTTCGGTTTGTGAGTTACTGACAGCTGGAAACATTCAACACTGAACACTGTTTTTACCTGTATTATATTTCTGTGGTTTCTAAGCATCTCAAAAGTGGTCAAGATCAGAATAAATAATCACTATGAAGGAGTGATTTTTGACTATTATGACTATAAACCCCAAAGCTGTGCTCCAAAATCTCTTCTCCACATTGATTATTTACTCTTATTTCAATCATTGTATTGTGGTCTTTCTCTCATGAAGATGTGCCAAGATGTTTGTTGTTTGACATATAATTTATTTTGTTGATTATTGAAGTCTTTTAAGATCTGTGTTATAAAATTTAAAAATGTCTTTCTCTAGTAAGTGGCAAAAGCGGGGTTTGAACGAAAAACAAATAATCACTGTGAAGGAGTGACTTTGTAGCCAGAGTCTATGCTTATTTGCTTTTATCTTCAAGTGGTCTCATGCTCTATTTCATGTTATTTATTTATTTGTATTTCTCTATAATTGGTATAGTGTTAGATTTCCATCCAGGTTGAAATTTTTTAATTTTAAAAATCACTCAAATTCTCTTATGATTACAGTGGTCGAAATAATAGCAAATAAACACTGTGGGGAAGTGCTTTTTAAGCATAACTTTAAGCTATAAAGCCTGAAGTTATGCTCAAAAATCACTCCTCCGTAGTGATTATTTACTCTAATTTTGACCACATTTCTTGGAGCAGTATGTTTTTACATGTTCGTGCAATTTGCCTACAAAAATAAGCTTGAGAAGAGTGTTTTTTAGTACAGCTTTGTAGCTGAAAACTGTACTTAAAAAACACTCCTCCACAGGTGAATTCTGACCGTTATATTGAGGCTTGGCGTTAGTTAGATAGATTGCATACTTCGAAGCCAAAATAATTGATTTTTTGACGTTCATTCTTTAACCTTTTTCTTTTTTTCTTTTCTTTCACGAAAAAATATATTATTTGTTGAAAACACGTTATTTATACAAGCCTCAAGAGAACGGTCAGACACCACCTGTGAAGGAGTGTTTTTTGAGTACAGTTTGCAGCTGCAAAGCTAATATTGTTCATCTATTTGTATTCATAGTGTGCTACCACAAATTATCTCTCTGACTTAACTAACCCTTTAGTGCCTGCTGTCATCTTTATTTTGAACAGCTTGAAAATTCCTGCAGCATAACATGACTTCTACTTTAAAATATATTTTAAGGTAGACAAAACTCCTTTAATGATATTATGCGTAATTCCCTTATGTGTAATATTTTCAATGAGTCGTCAGATTTTACACTGAAATTACTTATTTGTTAAAGGAGACCTATCTAAAGTAGTCTCACTATAAGCACCTACTAAGTGATTACAAAGCCTGAAGCCATGCTCAAAAGTTCTTTTTCCACAGTGATTATTTACTCTTGTTTTGAACAATGTATTGGTCTATTTTAGAACCACCAAAGGCACGTTATGCAAGACGACAATCAGTTTGTGCTGAAGCATATAATCCTGATGAGTCAGATGATGACGAAGAACAAGCTGTAAGAAGCCTGACCATAACTGCCAGGCATCGCTTGTAGAGTAAAATTTTTGAGTATAGTTTTCAGGTTCAAAGCTGAAAAAAATACACTCAAAAACGCTCCTGCACCGGTGCAGACTGACAGTTACATTCAGGCTTTGGTTAAAGACTTATTTATAAATGTGTAGATGTTAGGTGAAATATTAGCCTTTATTTAGACTTTGAGTTCACTAGCATTAGGTCAAAATAAGGGCAAATAACCACTGTGGAGAAGGGTTTTTAAAGCGTAGCTTCAGGCTTTGTCGCCTGAAGCTATGGTAAAAAAATTCTTCTCCGCAGTGGTTATTTACTCTTATTTTGAACACAGCTACTTGATTTTGATTTCACCATTTAAGCCACATTTTTAGCATTACATATATGAATCAAAATGTCCCCTCTTTCCCCTGTCATAATTTTTCCATAACTTTTCACATGGCTTATACGACTAGAAATTTTGTGCCTTTCTACAATTTATCTAGGATCATTTTGAAGATTTTTTTTTTGTGTGACTAGGGATAAATTTCCCTTAGTAACCAATTTTGGGACCAAAAGATTTTTTACGAAAAAAAACTTTTTTGGTACCGCCTGTTTTGCATTGATAACGTCATCATAAGTAATGACGTCATAAAAAATTAATTATCCTAAAATGTTTATCATGTGTTGACCTAGCTTCTGGAAAGTTTGAATACTACAACGGTTTCATCAGAAGTTATGGAGGGGGCTTTTCTACCCTATATCTCATCAGTAGTAAAAATAAGAACAAATAATCACTGCTTTCTAGCCTGAAGCAATGCTCAAAAATCACTCCTCCACATTGGTTTTGCATTCTTATTTCTTACACTGAATTTTGCTAGATGATGAGCCCTGAACAATTTACTATTTAATTTGGAAGAGCATAAGCCTAGCAACCGAAACATAATCCTGAATATAATTGTCAGACATCACCTGTGGAGGAGTGTTTTTTGAATAGAGCTTTTAACCCTATTCGGGCTGGGTTTTTTGGGACTCTGTGGTAATTCCCCCCCCCTCCCCTCCCCCACCCCTTGCATAACTTCTAATACGTTAATGCAATATGTATGAAACTTTGGTTACTAAGGGAAAATTATCCCCAGTTACCATTTCTTTTTTATTTCAAAAAGACCCTAAATAAATTTTAGACAACGTCACCAAATTTCAGGGCAATCCGACAAATATAAAACAAGTTATTGCATAAAATGTCACATAAGGGCCGAATCGCGCTCCCCCAAACATGAATTGGGTTAAGCTGAACACTATACTAAAAAAAACACTCCTCCATAGGTGATGTCCGGCAGTTATATTCAGGCTTAAACATCATTTCATAAGCTATTTAAACTAGCCAGTGGTTGAAATAAGAGTATATAAATTATAATCACTGTGGAGAAGGTAATTTTGGATTTTGTGGAGAAGTATTGGTAAGCTATACTTAAAATTCCCTTCTCCACTGTGATTATACAGTATACTCTTGTTTTGATCAGTGATATTCTAGCTTTATCAATGTAATTGTTTGTTTTTTTAGGTTATAAACCCAAAGTCGGATGGTCAAAGAAAAAGGCTAAATGATGCTGTGCGGAATATTTTACTTTTCAAAAATCTAGATTCTGTAAGTCTTAACTTGTGTTTGAATATGCATTAATTGATCTATATATATGTTCAAATGAGTGGTTTTGAGGACAGCTTCAGGATAGCCTGAAGCTATGCCCTAAAGTCCCTCCTCCACAATTATTATTTTCTCTTATTTTAACCACTGTTGAAATGGATCATTTAAAGTGTATGAAGATATTATGAAATATTTTAGCGGCTTTAAAGAAGTCAAAATGAATAAATTTAGGAAAAGTTAATCTACGATGAAGAGTATTTAGTCAACAAGCTTGTAATGGATTGGTTTCTTCGGTAGGAAGAAAACCAGAACTCTTCCCTCCAAACAAATTTTGCAGATGCAATGCAAGCCGCAATAGTGTTCACCTTTGAAGCTGAAACTATGCATAAAAAATACTCTTCCACAGATACCCAGCGGTTTTGTTCAAGCTTGCAATAATTACTTTTTGAACGTGATATACGATAGGTTTAGATTGTATCAGTTTATATTGTATTAAAAATTGCCTTCAGGGAAATTAATTTGGCTTATTTCTTGAAACATTTGGAAGGTTTAATATTTAGCCACCCTATATCTTTGTTATTTTTACCAAGTTTAAGTTTCAAACTGCAAAGTTGTGCCTAAAAACAAACCACTCATCCATAGTCCCAATGGGTAAAACTTGTTCAAAGTCCACAGTAAAGATGCTAGAACAACAAAAACATTAAGTATTTTACTTACTGGGAGTGGTTCTTTCCCAGCCGGCAAAAACCTGTTCAATGTCAGCAAAGACTTTGAACAGGTTTTTGCCAACTAGGCTGTTTTTTCAAGCACTGAAATATAATTTGACAAACTTAAAAGTAAAGAAGTGTGTTTCATTGCTTAAGAGCAAATCATCACTGTGGAGGAAGAAATTTTTAACGTAGTTTCAGGCAAAAAAAAGTCTGAAGCTATGCTCAAAAATCACTCCTCCGCATTAATTATTTCGTCTTCTTTTAATCACTGGTGTTAATGGGATTGCAATCAATTCTGTGAAGGCTAAGGATTCAAGACTCAAAAGATCTGTCAGACATCACCTGTGAAGGAGAAAACACTCCTTCACAGGTGATGTCCCCAGTTATATTTAGGCTTGAGGGTTCATCTCAAACCTATACACTATTTGGTACATATAAGTGCAAAGATGAAGTCAACAAACTACCAATTGATTGGTTTCTTCTGGAGGAGCCAATCAATTGGAAGAATGTTGACTGACTTTTGAGTTTATCCCTAAACATGACTACTCAATGAGCAAAAAAACAGTAAATAACTACCACGAAGGAGTAACATTTAAGCATAGCTCACAAATCTCTCTTCCACATATATTATTTACCCTTATGACTACTCAATAAGCAAAATAACAGTAAATAACCACCACGAAGGAGTAGCATTTAAGCATAGCTCACAAATCTCTCTTCCACAGCTGTTATTTACATTTATTTTATCTACTACTGTTTCTTCTATTTAGGAACAACTAAATCAAGTTTTAGATGCTATGTTTGAACGAAAATGTCAACCTGGCGAACATATAATTGATCAGGGTGACGATGGAGATAATTTCTATGTTATTGATAGTGGTGTTTATGACATTTATGTAAAAATTGATGGCGCAGATAAAAAGGTTAGCGAGCCTGAATATAACTGCTGCTGGACATCAACTGTGAACGAATGTATTTCAGAGTAGTGTTCACCTTTAAAGCTGAAAACTATACTTAAAAACACTCCTCTACAGGTGATGGTTAGTGAGCTAATAATGATCTTGAAATTAATTGGTACAATAACTAAAACAATGGTCGGAAAAATCACTGCACAGAGATGAGGGGTCTTTGAGAATAGCTTCAGGCTTTGCGACCCGAAGCTATGCTCAAAATTTACTCCATAGTGGTTATGTACTCTTGCTGAAGCCTGAATATAATTGCCAGACATCACCAGTGGAGGAGTGTTTTTTACTATAGTTTTCAGCTTAAAAGCTGAACACTATACTTAAAAACACTCCTCTGCAGGTGATGTCTGACAGTTATATACAGGCTTGTTGCTTTGAGTACTGCTTAAAGTGCCAGATTTACTGCAGACTTTGAACACAAGTTTTTGCCCACCAGGAGGTATTCCAGGATTCGGCAAAAATATTGTACAGTAAGTATACCCTGTTATAATAAAATGCGATTCGGAAATTATCTCTTAGGTAACGTACACAAGAAGCCTCTGGTCGAATTAAGGGCAAATAATTCCTGTGGATGAGTTAATTTGGAGTTTTGCCTGAAGCTATGTTGTAAAATATATATATATATAGTGATTATTGCTCTTTTTTTGACCACTGGATTGTCTCTTAGGTAATGGAAGGAAGCCTTGAAATAACTGCCGGATACCACCTTTGGAGGAGTGTTTTTTGTATAGAACGCTCCTCCACAGGTGATGTCTGACAGCTATTTCAAGGCATGCACAGCAAACCATATGTTTACAACCAGTGCTTGGTAATAAGAAATTATCACTGTGGAGGAGTGATTTATTGCTCTTATTTTTTGGAAAGTACATTGAATGGAAATATTGTTTTGATTGTAGGTTGGTGCATATAATAACACTGGTAGTTTTGGAGAATTAGCTCTCATGTACAATACACCAAGGTAAGATTCCACATGTATAACCCTAGTGTTGATTTTACAGGTGTTAAAATGACTGCCGGTCATCACTGTGGAGGAGAAATTTTTCAGAATATTTGAAAAAATCTCTCATCCCCAGTGATGAATCGGCTGTTTTTTTAACCCCTATAATATTAAATGGACACAGATTACATTGCAATTTGTTGGCCTAGAAAGTATGCATATCAAGACTGTTGAGAGCTTACCATAAATTAGGAATTAACGCCTTAGTGATATTAGTGCATCATTAAATTAAGGTGCAGAAAATTGACGTGAAGATAGACAAAAAAATGTAAATTTGGACAGAAAAGTAATGCGATGCTAGTATAATTTTATATATTGGGCACTTTTTTAGGGAAAAATGCAAAATATTGGTAGAAACAAATTTCCCTTCCCTAAAAAGGATGTACAGTAACGGCGTCTTTTATTACAGAAAATTAGATCTCTTACAATAACTTGCGTCCATCGCTTGTACTGCTGGCTTTAATTTTTAGTGTAAATTACAAACAAATTGCACGTTTAAAATTATGACGTTTATAAAAGTAATGGTCAGCTTAATTAATGTGGACACGCTGTATCAATCAATTAACGCAATAACAAAATTAACTTTCAAAATCGCATTTATTTCAAGTAGCGTTGATTTCCTACTTTTAAAGTATATGTATATTGTGCTAGCAAGCATTTTGTCATGCCAAATTTATGTTACATTAACACACGTAATACCAGCAAGCCTCAAGATAACGGTCGGACATTACCTGGGGATGAGTGTTTTTTTGAGTACAGTTTTCAGTTTGCAGCTGAAAACTACTTAAAAACCACTCCCCCACAGGCAATGTCCGACCGTTATCTTGAAGCTTGTATCAGATATAGACAATTCAATAAGAATAATATAGTCCATGATTTTGCAAGTCGATTTTGTATTCTATGTGCAGTGGTTGAAATAAGAGCAAGTAATCACTATGAAGGAGTGATTTTTGAACATAGCGTCAGGCTACAAAGCAATGCTCAAAAATCCCTCCTCACAATCATTGGTTAATTGTTCTTATTCCGACCAATGAATATCGGTTTTTCATTACAAATAAACAAATCAATTTCGAATCATGGACATAGCACCTTCTTAATGGATATTCTAAAAGTTAAATTTTTTCAAATATAAAATTATTTTGCTTTAGAGCTGCTACAATTATCGCTTCATCTGAGGGAACCATTTGGGCTTTAGATCGTGTAACTTTTCGTAAAATCTGCTTAAAAGCTGCTTACAATAGGGTTAGTAATATCACTTATTGCTTTGAAAGTCTGAAATGTTCTTACGGGTGCATTTTAGGCCAAATATTAGTGACATGGATTTGGTACTAAGGTCTTAATCTACAGAGGAGAGTACTGAGTCAATGATCTTGCAATGGATTCAACATTTCTGCACAGATTCATTTTTGTTGAATTTTTGTCAATTTTAAAAAAGTTTGGTTGTATTTATATTGTTTGCTGACTTTCGTATTGAGATTGTAAAATACTGTCTTCTTGTTCACAATGTGAATAACTACAGAATGCAGTCATATACGGCAATACGTACCATGTATCTGTGTAGATCCTTTTATTAAACATTTCATTTATTTCTCATTTTGTTTGTTATTGCAGCAGTAGAGTTATTTCTTTACACTCATATTTTTTTTCAGAGGAGATTGCATGAAGCCTTACTAGAAAAAGTACCTATGCTCAAGCACTTAAATGTAAGTACCAAAAGCTTGAATAGTATCCTTGAGTGTGAGGTTAAGGAGAGACCATCTCCAAAATGGCAGATATTTTAGCAGCTTCAAAAAAGCCAAAATCAATAACTTTCAGAAAATTTAATTGACGATGAAGAGTGTTAAGTCAACGAGATTGCTATTGATTGGTTTCTTCTGTACGAAGAAACCAATCAATTGCAAGATTGTTGATTTAGCACTCTTCCCCTCGGAACGAATTTTGGAGTGGCAGTAGTTGAAAAAATAATAAAGAATTTCTGTGGATGGTTGAAGCTTCGGTTCAGGCAGCTATGCTTAAAAATCTCATTACAGTGATTATTTGCTCTTATTTTGCTACTGATTGATTTTACCTTAATGAGACCGATGCCCTTAACAAAGGGTGTTATGACAATTATCTAGTAATTTATTGGTTCCTGTGCTATCTCAGTCGAAATAAGAGCAAATAATCACTTTGTAGCCTGAAGCTATGCTCAAAGATTACTCTTCCACAGTGATTATTTACTCTTATTGTAACCACTGAAAGTATCAATCAGTTGTAAAAAGATGATCCCTTATTGTTCCGCAGTAGTGTCTTTGCTGCAGACTTTGAACAAGTTTTTGCCCAATAAGATTAGTGTGGATTAACATTAATATCGCTTAGGGACCATCTCCAATCAATTGCAAGCTTGTTAATTTAACACTCTTCATTGGCGGTTAATTTTTCTCAAATTTATTAATTTTGACTCCTCTAAAGTTATTAAAATATCTGCTTTTCGAAACGAAATTTGGAGATTGTTCTTTAAATGTAGTAATCCCTTTTTATAGTCCTTTATCTAATTCAACTATTGATCATATTGATCGTATTGCAAATGCTGATTAGACATCGAGTCTTCAGCAGTTGAATTGCTTTGCAGCCTGATGTTATGCTCAAAAACACTCCTCCACATTGAATTTGCTCTTAGTTCGTCCACTGCCTTCCAAGCCTAAATGTAACTGCCAGACAGCAACTGCGGAGGAGTGTTTTTTCAGTATAGTGTTCAGCTTTTGAGCTGAACACTATACTCAAAGACACCCCTCCGCAGGTGATGTCTGGCAGTTATATTCAGGCTTGCCTTCACATGGTTAACTCAAGCTTATAATTTTCAATTTTAATAAACTTCTGGGAAAAGCGCAATTACACTATATTAAGAATATTTGTAGTGAACTTGTTTTTATTTCCATAATTTCTAGGTAAATGCAAGCTTATTGGAATATTTCTTTTTTATAGGAATTTGAACGTATGAATGTTGCAGATGCATTAGAATCTAAATCATATCGAGATGGAGAGGTTATTATAACTCAGGTAAATCTTTTCGTGTAAACTCAACTTAAAATCTTGGATTTTTTTTTTTGAAGATATTTTGAAGATTTGCCCAAATCTCAAAATAATTTTCTGATATCACCTGTGGAGGAGTGTTTTTGAGTACAGAAAACTACTCAAAACACTCCTCCACAGACAATGTCTGACAGTTATTTTGAGGCTTGGTTGTTTGGATTTTGTTTTACTACCTTATAAGTGTGAAAATAACTGTCCTATTTGTCTTTGGTGGAGGAGTGTTTTGTACTCAAAGACGATAAACAAAATTATATTGTCTTTAAGGTGAATCTACACTAGGCAAATTCGTTCAAACGAATTCTAAATGAAACCTAGTGGAGATCCACCTTTAGAGATGGCATAAGGATTTATTTCCATTAGGTGGAAAATTCTGCCAAAATAAGACATTTAATTGGTAGATATTGAGGTCCCATATTCTGTGTAATATTGTAATGTATATGACTGAATGTCACCCTGGAATTTTGTGCCTAATGAAAACTAACCTTCTACAATAGCCCAGGTTCTTTCTCACCGCCATGGAGATAATAACTTTGAGTCTCTTGTTGAGTACTTTCCGCATCAGGAGTTGAAATATGATCAAATAATCACTGTGGAGGAGTGTTTCAGGCTACAAAAGTTAAAGATATGCTAAAAAAAACTCCTTCTTCACATTAATTATTTTGCTCTCATTTTGATCACACTACAAACCAATGTTTGGCTTCAGTTTTGGCAAGATTTTCTCTTGTCGAGCGAACGAAGCCACCATTTTGAAGTTTCATGGTTGTATAAAGTACAAAATTATCAAAACGACCATCTTTACTGCGGACTTCGAGCAAGTTTTTAAATAAATTGCAAACTATCAACCTATCCTCTTTTAAACCTGAATGTAACTGCCAGACATCACCCATGGGTGATGTCCGGTAGTTATATTCAGGCTTGACATATCCTTTGAATATATTTTTAGGGTGCTGAAGCTGATTATATGTATTTCATAGAGAGAGGTGTTGCCGTTGTTAAAATGGCTAGCCCTGTATGTATTCCACTGCGAAATTGAAATAAGAGGAAATAATCACTGCGGAGGAGTGATTTCTGAGCATAGCTTCATGCTTTTTAGTGATTATTTCCTCTTATTTTGACCACTGGTGTATTAGTATGTGTAGTTTTTAGGAAAGGATTTTAAGTCAATGGTCTAGGTATTACTAATTGGTTTCTTTGAACTAAGGTCTTCTCCATAAATCTGTAACATCCACTCAGTCCTGAGTTTTGAGCAAAAAGGGTCAAATTGCGTTTTTGGTCCAACGGACTGAAAAGGCTTGGTACCATCTTGAAATTTGGTATTGGCATTATAGGCAATATTGCAAAACCGTTGGCCAATTTTTTTTCGATATTGCAATTCGGGACCGAGTATCTGCGAAAAAGGTTTTTTTTTCAAAAGTAGAGACTCAGAATTCTTTATTTCTGTGAGGATTTCACTACACTACATGTTAATTTTTAGGAGACTTTTGACCTTGACGTGTTTTAGCATCCATTTTGTATTTTAAGGAAAGTTCTTCTGCAATTTAAGGAGATATAGAGTAAATCAATGATTTTTTTAAAGAATTTTTAGAATTGAAGTCTCCATTTTGGTTTTTGGGAAGCTTCCTTCTTCAATTTTGAAATAAATATTAATGTTACTGTTCTGAATAAGGAGTTAGCCTGAAACTATGCTTAAATATCATTCCTCCACAGCGATTATTTGCTTTTATTTCATCATGCAACTTTTTAAAAGATCACATTGATTTCAAAATGAAGCTATGCTGAAGAATTTCCCTCATGATTATATATAAAAGCCAGTGCTCGAAAGAAAGACAAATAATGAATGTAGAAGAGTGAATTTTGAGCATAGCTTCTAACCTCAAAAATCATTCCTCAGCTGTAAAGTCTTTTATCACACCGATCATATTATTATCTTAGAATACTGGTGAAAAAGAAGTAGAAATCATACAATTGAAAGATGGTGGATATTTTGGTGAATTAGCTCTTGTCACACATAAGCCACGTGCAGCCTCAGTATATGCTGTCGGTGATTGTAAACTCGCAGGTTAGATTTTGTAGGGTGTCTGCTGTCAAGAATGGTGTACCATCAAAGAATGTAGGGTTTACCATCAAAGGGTGTATCATATATGATTGATATATTTATTAGTAAATCGTTGAGTCAACGTCGAGCATGCTCACTCGAAACGTCGAGTATGCTCACTTGGTGTCGTTTGACCATGGTCGATCATGTGACACCTGTATTTCAAGAATTTTTCGTCATTGATTAGATATCTTCTACCAGCAGAGAGATATTATTAATGTTCGAAATAGGTACATATAATCATTGTGGAGGAGTGATTTTTGACCATAGCTTCAGACTACAGAGTCTGAAGTTATGTTAAAAAATCGCTCCATTACAGTGATTATTTGTTCTTATTTCGACCACTACGATCGGTTGTTTTTTTAGCTCTTGATATTCTTGCATTCGAACGTCTGCTTGGTTCCTGCATGGATGTTATGAAGCGTAGTATTGGTGATTATGAAGAACAATTAGATAAACTTGGACTTAGTAATCGAGATCTTAGAGGTAAATGATGAGAAGAAGCAATTTTCTTTGGTTAAACGAGGCAAATCCAATGGCGGTTTAAATTATGTAAAAAAAGTATTATATCATTTCGTTCGCAGTTTTTTTTTTATTCACAAAAAAAACGTTTAGAATATGTTATTCCCACAATATTTTAATTCTCTCCTGTGTAGAGGCTTAGCCGAGGAGTCTTATGGTGCAGTGTTCGAAATAAGAGCAAATAATCACTTTGGAGGAAGGTTGAGTATAGCTTCAGGATTTATAGCCTGAACTATGCTCAAAAATCACTCTTCCATAGTGATTATTTGTTTGTATCTCGGACACTGGTGGTGTTTAACGAACCTACCACCAGTCTTTACAACTCCCGAAATATGAGCAAAAAAAAGCACTCTCCAAAAACTTGTTCAAATCCGCAGTAAAGATGCTAGATAGCGTCTTTCTGCGGACTTTGAACAAGTTTTTACCACGTTGGGGATGTGATTACTTGATTATGTGATAATTATTTTCTTCTATTTCGAGAACGGTTTATAACAGTGTCGTAAAGCTACGTGTTCATAATACGAGTAAATAGTCACTTCCTCGGTGATTATTTGCTCTCGTTTTGGATATTAAGCTGTGAGCTCGAAACAAACGTACATACCCAGCCGTCAAAAACCTGACTTTGAATAGGTTTTGCCGGCTGGGTAATACCCGTAAGCAGTTGCAAGATCGATTCATCTTACTCTTCAACGCTGTGTACGCTTATTATTTACATATTGCAATTTCAAGTAGACTACCGTGAAGGAGAATGTATTGAATGGTTAATATGCGTGCAGACTAATGTTATAAGTAAGAGCAAGTGGTCACTGGGGAGGAAGGGATTTTTGAACATTCTTTCCGGAATTCTAATCTGAAGCAACGCTGGAAAATTACTCCTTCGCAGTGATTGTATACTCTTATTTCAAACACTGCACACACCCGTCAATGACAGATTTTCAAATAACCACATGTTTTAAGCTCTGTGGAGGAGTCTTAGATTAGTTTTCATGTAGTGTTAGTGCTCGAAATAAGGACAAGTAATCACTGTGGAGGAGTGATTTGATCATAGCTCTATAGCTTTGTGCTCAAAAATCTCCGGCATAGAGTGATTATTACCTCTTATTTTGAGCATTGTGGTGTTTCCTATTTTACTTGCACCCGCATAGAAATCAACACAACACAATATATGCGTGCAATTTAAAATTTACCGCAACACAATTTATGCGTGAAATTTAAATTTTGTGAGTGTATACACGTATTTTTTTTTATAAGCAACTTGAATTTTGACTTGGTAATAATGTGGCTCAAAAAATTGCTAAAAATTTTGTATAAATGTCAGGGCTCGAAATAACAGCTGGTCATCGTTGTGGAGGAGAGATTTTTCAGAGCCAAGTTGGCTTAAGTTGCTTAAGTTTTTCATATAACTTTCTGCTGCTGCTTATAAATGCGTTGCTTATAAAAAAAATACGTGTAAATAATATAGGCGAAGGAGCGTGAATGCTCTTGAACTTGATTGGCTTTTTTAGTCAGTTTGAAGATGATACATTTAGACCAAAAGTAATTTGTAGTATCACTTATCAGGACAAGTTTGGCTAAATATGAAACTAAGAGTGTTATTTCAACGAGCTTCCAATTGGTTGGTTTGGTACGAAGAAATCAATCAAATTACAGGATCGTTGATTCACTGCTCTTCTCTATTTTACATCGTCAACTCGCATTTTAATAGTTATATTTTTCACTAATGTTGAACTTATTTATGTTTTTTATCGAAGAAGGCAGGGCTAGAAATAACAGCCGGTTATCACTGTGGAGGAGAGATTTTTCAGAATATTTTCAGCCAACTTGGCTGAAAATATTCTAAAAAACCTCTCCTCCACAGCGATGACCGGCTGTTGTTTCTAGCCCTGAAGAAGGTAAAATTATATTCAATTTTTTTTTCACTTTGCCATGGATGTTTTTTTTTTGAGTCTTTTTTGCAGAATGGATATCCTTGTTATGAAAACCAGTTAAAAAAAGGATATCCTCGTTTTGGGAATCATACAAGAGGATATCCTTGTTTTGGGAATTATACAAAGAGAATAGCCTCGTTTTTGAGAATCATTCATAGAGGATGCGATCATCGTTATGTATATGCATTCTAAGAGGACATCCTCGTTTTTGAGACTCATTCAAAGAGGATGTCCTCGTAATGTGAATCATATTCAAACGACTTTAATAGATTTTTTCAAAGCCAACATCAGTTTATAAGCAATTACCTGTTCCCCTGTAATGTGGTTCTGGCCATGTTTTGAGGGTTAAATCCTGAGATGGATTAAGATTTGGTGTGAGTAGTAGTGGCCTGGGCCTTTATGAGTGGTGGGTGGGGGGATTAAACAAATTGCTTAAATCCCACCAAACCCAACACCGCACCACCAATAAACTTTGTCTCCAGTCTTTATATAAATTTATACAGACAATTCCGTGAAGATCTGGGAATGAGGTTGTAAAGTATATGAGCAGTTACTAAACGTTGTAAATAGCATAACTTATTTACAACTTTGGTTCCGGTACTCTTTTAAAATGTATATGCATATGAGAGAGGATGGGGCAGAAGTTGTTTTTTTTAAGTTGCTGTAGATAGTTCAATTTGTTTATTATTATTATTACTACAGTTTGAAATAAGAATAAATAATCACCATGGAGGAGCGTAGCTCAAAAAAACATATTTCTATGGTGATGAATTTACTCTTATGTTCACTACTTACTGCCCTATAATAAATGGGGACGAAAATACAAACACAATATGTGCATTCTCATTAGTTATCTGTAATGTCAAGCTCGTGCCCAGCGTCTCTTAAGTGTTTTTAAGTCACGTCAGGGACGAGCATGATAATTTGCAAATCTAGCGTCTTGAAAAAGTTTTTGCTTCACTACATTAGCCTTAAAATGACTGTCGGACATCACATGTCACATTCGAGACTAAAACAGCAAATAATTATTTCTATGATAGTAAGAAAAATAAACGTGTCAAACTGAGAGAGGAGCAAGCCCGCATATAACTGCCGGACATCGCATGTGGGGGAGTGTGTTTTCAGTATAGTTTGCAACTTAAATGCTGAAATCTACTTAAAAATTCTCCTTCACAGGTGATATCCGGCAGTTATTCAAGCTTAAGGAACGTTGCTTGAAATAAGACACGCCCATAATATGTTCATTAGAATTCGTGCGAGCAAATTAGCCTACTCTTTTGTACTTAATTGTAGGGGGGGGGGGGGGTAGAATAAGCAGGGGGGGTGGATGTTCTGGAAAAAATCTAC
>JAULBZ010002906.1:0-17636 GCA_032360805.1 Neoturris breviconis
GCCCCCCCCCCCCCCTTATCCTGAATAGGGTTAAGACGACATTTAACTCGATGTCGACTTACTTTTGATGTTGACATCGAATTCGATAATAATAAAGAAAGTTAAGTTCCCGCTGTTTATGGTTTTAGTGCGAGCCGAAGACATGACATTGTTCTCAAGCAATGCCATGAATTCTTCATTCACATTTGTTGTCGTTGGTTGATTCAAAGACCCACACAAACGTAAGTACTCTCTGTCTGTTCCACATCTGGATTAGATTTCTTATTTCACAGGCTTACAGAAAAGAAGCGGCCTTTGTGAATCAAGAAACTCGTTAAGAAACTTTGCACCTTTTCAAATATTATAATGTATAGCTACAGCAGTGACTGGAATTTGCAACTTTGATATGAAATCAGTTTCAAAAGGAGTGTTATGTTTTGAAAATAGCACCTCTTTCTATCAATAAAAGTTTCATTAAAAGTTATGTCCCAACTCTTCCGTTCCATTTTGGTTAACCCTCTAAAAAAAGTGAACAATTGGGCGATTCCATCGCAGAAAAATTGCCAAGTTGATGGAAAGGTATCATCAGGCGAGTGGTTGGCCACTTAGTGGTGTGACGTGACGGAAAGCGTATGTGGAATGCCCTAATTTAGGTTTTTACAAAATCATAAAGACTATTCCCGCCAAATTCCATAACGCAGCATTCTGCCGAATACAGTACCTACATATACGGCAATATAAAATCCACATCGCAATGTTAAAAGAAAAAACACCATTCTTTATCATTCTTTCCTACTATCCCGTAGAAAAGAACCGCAGATTCAAAAGAGCTTTCAAGACAAGATTACATAGCCGGATGGGGGTCCGGTTTTTATAACATGGAAATGGAGCTATAAATATAAGAAAAAAAGTCAATAATAAATATACAAAAAAGGTCTAGATCGAACATACTATTTTCATCAAACAAATTTAAAACCTTTTGTAAACAATCTGTATTCAGAAAAAAAGTGTTGTATATAGCTAATGATTGAGTGTATTTGTCAAACATTGCTTTTAAAAAAAAGTTTATCAGTACTTTTAAAAACCATAGAAATTCCATGATTTCTATAGCAACACACAGTATACATCATCTGTAAATTTCCACGGAATATTCATAAGGTATCATTTACACCGTATCGCTTACAAAAAATGCTCCTTAAACACGATCTACAAAAATACTGTTTTCGCCTCTTTTGCAAACCCGCACTCAAGCCCTTTTGACTAAATTTTTGAAACGGATTTCCTTACAAAGTTCCTAAAAAAATTAAAGATAGTCAAAAACGTTGGGAGCGAGCGGACATGCCTGTTTTCTAGTTCTTTATTTTTATACCATGTTGTGGAATAAATCCCCCTTCTTTGTCAATTTTATGAGATTTGGCTTATCGTTATCATTGTAATTACAAATAAATAATGTCAGCCTTCTCATCCCTGGGTCGCTGTTGCTAAAGGAACGATTCATTAATAAAATTTACTGAGATAATGTATCTACCTTAGGGTTATGGTTAGGTGAGAGGGTAATGCAGACAAACTACCGTAATTATACAACAATATCATAATAAACGCCCCCTCTTTTAAAAACGCCCCTGCACCACATCCCGAAGTGAGACTAGAGACTAGATGGACGTTATGTTTTTTGATGTGTACTTGGTGATCAATAAGAGAAAAATTTTCATACACTCTTTTCAGTGGCCTATGTAAACAATATTTGCTAACTTTTAATATTACACGATCTAGGAATTAACATAACGTAGTGTAATTAGGGCCTTAATTTCTTGCTTGCATCATATGAATCTAAATTTATATATACATTATATTTATGCGTATATACATATATTAGTAGATGGCGTTTTCTTCTTCTGCTTTAGAATTGGGCCATAGTAAGAAGACAGAAGTTGAAATGCTGTCTCGTGCCTATGGTGTTATACTAGCCAATCAAATCTCAAGTACAGAATGCGTTGTTTTGAACAGTGAAAAGAAAGGAACAAGCGAGCAAAAAACGTCGAGTGAAGTCTCGAAATAAATATTACATTTGCATATTTGAATATCATATCATATTTTTACCCTTGACGTTCTTGCCATCTGGTGGTTTCGACATATGGCAAAGAGTGGGAAAAAAGCACAGATGACTGGTGACCTTTGGAAGAATTACAGTTGTTATGAATTGACTGAAAAGGAAAAACTATCCGATCTTTATCAAGTTTGTAAGGAAGGAAGAATAGATGTTGTGAAGATTTTAGAGAAGAAAGGAAAAGTGGATGTCAATAAATTGCTGGAAGAAGAAATGCTATGCCAGGGGTGAGTCTTGCACTTCCTACTTACGTCCAAGAACTTCCTTGTTACGTCTGATACCTCCGGATACGGACTATTACCGATAATGGCGCCTTATAACAAATTATGTTTAAAAAAATGCTCACAGTGATGTAAATAAGTTCCATAACCTTGTTTTAGTCATCACATGCTTTGAAAACCTTTCAAATTATTTATCCCAACGTACAAAATTGAATAAGGATCCGATTATTGTACCTCGTTATAATTTTAGGGATTTCGGAGATACTTTCCTACTGTTTCATGTAAGCCAACCTATTCAACGATGATTTCCAAAAAATGGTAGTCCAAAAAAAATAATAGCGAATATATATTTTTCTTTAATGTGATATATGACACACTGTTGGATTCAAACTTTTATCTGCTGGATCTGTTTCTGATGTTTATTTTAAATAAAAAGTTACTTATGACAAGTTTTTGTATCAAATAATTATGCTCATAAAAAAATGAATTTTCATACTCAAGATAAGCTATGACGTCATACGTATGAAACAATAAGGTACCTGCCAATTATTTTTATGCTGAAATGTAGCTTATAGTTTGAAAAACCTTCGGTGTAAATTTGGAACAAAAATACGCAGCCGTTAAGATTTTATCTATGGGTGCCTCATGCCCCCCCCCTAATAGGGTAAGGCACTCTTTTCAATTTTATAGATTTTCCTACTGTTCAGTGCCTAATAAGCGTCCCCCCGCCGTCCACATCGCCTGCATATTAAATTTTGAGAAAAATGGATGATAATTTCTGGCCATCATTAGTACTAAAACGTCCAGCGTTAGAATTCGTTAATGTTTTTAATTTCCCACCTCCCCTCCCGCTTATTCCAATCCCCCCGCTTATTAATTCTCGGAAATTTTCTAATCTCAAGGGTGCACATTTGTTCCAACCCCCAGTTAATTCAGCACTCAATAGTATTGCGGGCTATTTGTGTTGTTATCACAGTCAGAAGAGAATCAAAAGTTTTCTTGCGTTTCAGTTTAACAGTTCTCCACATCGTTACTCGACATAATCATATAGATTGTCTGAAATATCTTTTATCCGTTGGTGCAAATGTCGACGCTGTTGATGCTTTTGGTTTTCGTCCAATACACGATGCTGCGTTATACGGATATACAGAATGCTTAACCGAATTGCTAACATATAACGCTCTTACAACGGGTGTAGACCAAGAAAGACTGCAACATCTTACGCCACTTTATTACGCTGCTCAACAAAATCACGTTGATTGTGTAAAATTGCTGATAGAACGAGCTGATTGTTCGGAACATTTACTCTGGGACATGAGTTCCAAGCGCGGCAACGTATCTTTAATCAATCTTGTAAATAATGAAAAAAGTAGGTAACAATTCTCTTTCTGATGTATTTTTTTATTTTTCATGTTTAAACTCAAACTCAAAAGCAATCCAATTGGGATGTGTATTGAAAGAATTTTTTATGTTTTTTTCAAACTATGAAGTTTTTGATGTTCAACCCTATTCAGGATAGGGGGGGGGGCGCACCATACTGTTATTCATAACTTCTACACGAATGGCTGTCACGGCTTGAAATTTTGGGACTTTTTCTATAACTTATCGAATCATATTAAAAAATATTTTTTGAGTAACTAGGGATAATTTTCCCTTAGCAACCAAATTTTTGGCAGGTGGTAATTGTTTTTTTCAATTTCAATTTTTTTTGTTTTTATTTTTGCTTGAAAATCATTTTCGTATATATTTTAGAAAAAAAAATTCACTTAATTTGTTTTGCACCTGTTTGGCCCTGATGACGTCATCATAAGTAATGACGTCATCAAAAACAAATTATGCAACAGTGTTGTTTATGTGTTGGAATAACTTTCTGGAAAGTTTCAACATTATAGCATGTTTCCATCTAAAGTTGTAGAGAGGGGGAGGGGGCACCCCCATCAATTCAGAGCCCTAAAAAGCCCATACCAAATAAGGTTAATACAGTTCAAACAGCGTAATTATATCAGCTCACATCAAAAGCACGTTTGTTTCGTTCGTTTACAAGGCAAAAAAAAGCTCATTTTGCTTGCTTGGTTTCCAGAATGACCACACTGGGTTTACGCAGTTCGTATGACCTTTAAGTTGCAAACCTTTTTTTCTTTGATATTTATTTTGCAGAAATATTTGAAAAGATTTTGAATGTCAGAAAACCATAACAATTACAAAATAAATAAGACAGCCATTTGGTAAACCTGCTTAATCCTATTCATGCTAGCCTTTTTTAGGCTGTTTAAAACTAGGGGGTGGGGGAAGGAGTGCGGATTCCGCTTCCTTCGAGATCTTTGAGTTACACCGTGAAACTTGAGTATGATATTAGTACCAACTGTATTGAATATTTTTATCCAAAAATGTTTTTGCTAACGTCATTAGTTTTTTGCTGACGTCATCATTTTATAATTTTACTTGGAATTAAAAAAAGTAGTTATTCTAGTTATTGAATGTAAGATCTAAAAATGGTAACCTTCAAAAAGGGTGTGATCATAAGGGTGTGGTCATATGAAATTGAATCGATTTTCGTTTTTTGCAAAAGTTACATACGAACCAACCTAATTGCGGAAGTATGATTGATTCGTATTAATTTGGAGATTAACTCTTCTGTATACAACGATTTACTCGGTCACTCGATCCAGTACTAAATCAGCAGACACAATAATCATCTCTACTCGTTCGGTGAGTTCTAGGTTTTAATTTTAGGTGTAGCGAACTCAGATGTGGAAAACTGGCTTCGCAATTCTGCCGTCACTGGTCACGTGAGTTACTTGAATCGCTTAAAAAAGAATTTAACAAGACAATTTGGTTCCGTTGAAAGGCTTCAATCAGTTATCACTGCAACACAGCATGGAAATGTTGAATATTTGAAATGTTTACTTGAAGAAGGGATGGATCCAAACATATGTACTAAAGACCAAGTCACCGCATTGCATTATGCGGCGAGGTATGTAGTCCCAACGTAGCACCACTTCCCCAGATAGTATTGTAATCAGACATATATCATAAAATGCTGACCTATATGGAATCTATTTTGGTCTGGAATCTATTAGACCTATGGTTAGAACTTCCAGAGTCCACATTGTGCCTCCCTCTATAACTGTTGATAGAACCATGCCGTAGAATTAAAACTCTCCAAAAACTTTACTCAACACATAATTAACATTTTAGCATCTTTTTTGATGCCGTACATGATAATGTCACCAAAGCAAATCAGGTGATCTAAATTTCTTTAGGTGCATTCCAATCCGATCAGGTCTAATTGACTAATAGAATTTCTTAAATTCCACCCAAATTCATGTCTATAAATCAGGCTTTTAAGACTGCAAAAAGAAACGCTGAACAATCACGACCTTGCAAAAATTGTTTTTCAGATATGGACATGAGAAATGTATAGAATTGTTAGTCAAATATGGTGGAGATATGAACGGGAAGACAACATCCCACTGGTCACCATTGCATATCGCTATTCGTCAAGGTTGTTTAGAAGGCATAGAAGCATTAATTAAATGTGGATGTGATATCAACCAAACTGGAGGTTTGTAAATAGATACAACGGATGAATTTCTTCCATGAAGTGTCTTATTAATTTCTTAAATATACAACTTCTCAGCGATATAAGCCCCACATGATGCCACGTGATGCTTGATACTCGTTTTGTGAAAATCTATTGAATCACCTAAGCGCACAAAATGCACGTGTACTTTCCAAAAGCTCAGACCGTGAAACATTAATTGATATTATACGTCCGGCGTGTAGTCTTACTTTCTTGATTTTAAAAAAATATTAAGTGCAACTGATGTTGGGGGTGGTGATGTTTAATTTTTGGCCAAATGTGAGCCCGAGATACTTCTAAAGATGATACTTAAAAAAACCGCACGTATTCACATAATTGTGTCAGCATTTTTGTTTGTTCTGTTAAGAAAAGGGACAAAACGAAGCAGCGACAACCTTACTTTCAGTATTATTTATACCTTTGACGAGTAACGACGTTGGATTAATATTCAAACCTGGGTCAAGCGATGTCGCTTGGTTCTCTATTAAAATTTTTGCAGTTGAAATAGAACTAGGAACGAACGAACTAGGAACGAAGTTGATTCATATACATTCTATTATTTTTCTTAGGTGAAGAGAATGATACGCCTGTTCACATGGCTTTAAAAATACCTGTAGCTGAAGATATTATGGAAGCAATTCTGGAAGGTAGACCATCGTTAGCTATAAAAAACGATGAAGGTAAATTACCAACAGAAATTAAAAGCGAAATCAGTAAACTAAATGAGCTCGTGTTACAATATGCACGAAATTAAACGAAATAATATCTTTATTAACCCTATTTTATCTGGGGTCCTTTATGTTTTACCTTAACTTCTGAACTACTTTGAATTTCTTAATAAAAATTGGTACAGATAATGTTCTCATCAAACTTAATTCAAAAATGTTCAAAAATTGGTAGACAATAAGCTATTGTCTTTCTATTGTCTTGAGAACAATAGGTTTCCTTGAAAACAATAGAAAATTGCATTTTCACGTGTTTGATGTGTTATTTCGCCCAAATTTAGCGGACATTATTAATAATAAGATATTGATTGTAAAATATGCCATTTCATATATAATATGCATTTTGACACTGAAAAAACATTTTTTTCGACTAATTCGGACAAAAATTGGCGTGGTCCCAGAACACCTGCAACCACCACCGAGTTTTATTTTCCACAAAAACGTTTGTAATAGATATTGTAGCAGACTTGTGAAATTTCAGTCGTTTTAAACGCACCATAAAAAAAGTTATTAAAGAAAAACTGCAGGGTAGGGTATCCTCCCCAGATAAAATAGGCTTAACCTGGGTTTTTTAGGGCTCTGTAACACCCTCTTCGCTCTGTAACTGTTGAACAAATAATACAATGCCGAAATTTTACACACTTACAGTATGCCCTATCACAAAAGAAACAAAATGGAATAAACTTTTTGTGCTGACTCCGGCACTTTTCTGATGACGTCATCAAATTAAAGCTTATTTTGCACAAAAATTAGAGAAGAGAACTACGGTAGCTTTATGTCAGGTTTAAGTGGAACTTCTCTAATTCTAAGTCCCAAGGGATCGGTAGATATTACTCGATTTAGAGAGATTTTGAATTATATAATTAAGTTACTACGTGATGTAATTATAGGAATATATTTCACAAATATCTTCAATATATTTATGTAATTATGTTTTAAAAATAGTTGTTACTTATAGGCCCTAAATGTAAATCCACAAGGAAATTAAAAGTATTTACTACAATCGTGTGCATAAATTAAGGGACAACTCTTCAATTTTGTAGTTATATCCCCCTTCCCCCCTTTTGCCTATTTTGCCTATTTTGCAAACGATTGTAGTATCAAGAGAAAAATTGAACGACCGTATTAGTAAACCGTAAAACCTCGAAAATAAGCACATAGGCTTTGTTTCAAGGCCCTTTATAGGTGGGGAGGGGTTATACCTCTTTATTAATAACTTTTGACCGGCTAATGCAATCAGTTAAGCCTAAATTCAATGACTTTTCAAGTTGTTATATTTGAAAACTGGCGACGAAAAAACTTTTTCCAAAAAGAATACGGCTTTATTTTTGTATACAGTAATGCCTCGATTGAGCGTCCCCCTCTAGAAATTTAAAATTAAATAAGCGCCCGGACGCTTATTTGAATTCGACCTTTTTTAAAACATTTTTTAGTGAAAACGAAAAATCTATAAGTACCTTAAGTTTTGTTGATTAAATAAGCGACCCCCTCGAATAAGCGCCCCCTCCTCCTTGAGGCTCGAAAACTAAATAAGCGCCCGGGCGCTTAATCTATGCATATCCTTATTTGGTCTGAGGGAGCAAAAAAGCTCTCTTTTTTTCTCAGAAACCACTGCTGCTAGAAGTAAAAAACTCCTAGCAAATATATTCTGGCACAAGTATACTTTCTATTTCCACAATTATTATAACAATAAGCACGTGACTTTCATGCTGATGTCAGCAAGACTTTTGGAAATTTTGGTACCTACATTTAAGGAGCCATAACTTTTGATTAATTTTTTAATTTTGTTTCCGAATTCTAGAAGACAACTGAATTCTCTTTCGTTGTAATGTTAAAATTATTTCATAAAAATAACGTCATCAGCCAGTATGGGGCGTCAAATCTATCAGCATTTCTTTCGAAGTTATGACGTCATTATATCACGCCATCTATCTCGCCCCCTAGGTCAAATAGTGCTAAGATCCAAAGGCCAAAAATAAAAAATTTAATGCTTTTTTTGTAATGGGCGCACGCATTTTTGCCTTGCGGCCAAATAGGGTTAAGATCCAAAGGCCAAATGCTTCGCTTTATTTGATGAGGTAGCTTACCAAAATTGATTGGTGCTGACTTCAAATCAGATATTATTGTTTCAAAATTCGAACCAAAAATGCCTTTTTTGGTCCAATTTAGGCCAAAATTCGAAGTGTTTTGTTTTTGTTGAAAATTGGTATGTGGCCAAATTAGATGATACTGATTTCAAATTTGATATTAATTTCTCAAATTTGGACCTTAAATAATTTTTTAGACCTTTTTAGGCCAACAGAAATTTTGTGTATGACCAAATTCAGAAGTGCAGATGTCAAATATGATATTCATGTTTCTCGTCATATTTAGACGAATAAACTTTTTTGATGGAATTCAGCGAGAGCACTTTTCTTAGCATGCCTTATTGAACGTACTGTTACTTCACATCGTTAATTTACTCGTGCATTAAACATGTTTCTATTAAGGCGGATTTCCATTAGACGAGTTCGTTGGCGCGAATTCTAAATGAAGCCATTACGTTGGTCAATAGCGACATCACTTGCCAGGTATCGTCTCTTTCAGCCAATGGAATATCTTTTTTTAGAATTCGTTCAAACAAATTCACCTAGTGGATATCCGCCTTTACGTCTATCTTTAAGAAGATGTTTCTTTGACAGCTGCAGGAAGCTGGGGTTCTTATCCTAAAAATTTAGCAATTCTCAATTAAAATTAAATTTTAAATTTCAATTAAAATAAGTAGAAATCCTTCAGACTCATAGCGACTTATAGTCTTAGTTTTTAGATCACCACATAAATAACATTTTAGCATAGTAATCTTCTTGATGACGTCATTACTCACGATGACGTCATCACCAGAAAACAGGTGGTGCAAAAATAATTTTTTAGGTGAAAAATCTTTTGTTCTAAAACTATATAAGAGAGAGGAAACTGTTTTTTTACGAAAAAATTATTTAACCATCTGTGAAAAAGCTGATTGCTAAGGGAAGATTATCTTTAGTTAGTAAAAAAAAATATTTTCAAAACGTTATTTAGGGATGATACATCGTCATTCACAGAACTAATTTAACGTTTACAGAAACTGCAGGGACAGTTTTTCAACCCATTTCTTTATGTCTCTTTTAAATTTGCCTAAGGAGGTTGCATTTGTAATTTTGCAGGCACCATATTCCAAACCTTTTGTTTAAAGAACCTCAAAGAATCAGTTCCATCGTGTACTGTATTTACGTAGAGAAGTTCAAAATTGTAGTTTTGGGCCCTCAAATAAAGACCCAGCAAATACACTATGTTTCGCTTTGTATATTTGTGAATGTGAATGGGTGAATGACGATGTATCATTCTTAAAATTACTCGTAAAGCTCTTTCATGGAACCTATTTATCTTACTTTTCGACTATATAAAACGTTAGGAGGAGTAAGAGAATTGAGATTCAATGAAATATTTCACTAAAACTCTTCACTTATTAGAAGAAATACAGTACATCTCGGTTTCGCCATTAATAAAAAACATGGATCATTTATTTACAATAAGAGCATGTTACGTATTAAGCACTATTCAAAAGCCACATAAGAATCTAGTTAAAATGTTTTTGTAATGTGGGATACTATTTACCTCCTTTAGAGTTTTTTGGATACTGCGGAAAGTACACTAACTGGTTGATAGTATTTTCACAGTTTTACGTACAGAGTAAATCTGACAGAAGAAGTCTGCAAGAAGAATTCAGCTATAACATGAGACCGAAAATGCAACAGATCGAATTAAAATTTTATCACCGTGCTTTTTTTTCTACCTAAGAAGAAAAATATCACATTATCGTCTCTTCAGACGCAAAATAAATCTGTAACTGTAAAAATGTTAATTCGGGCATAAAACTTAATGATAATCTAATGATGACTTTGGGATAGAAGTCGAAATATTAGATTTGGAAAGATAACGTCATCTTGGTTTCCCAAAAAAAACTTATAATGCTTCTGGTGATCCTTTTTATCAAATCTGTAACACCTTTTCAAGTCATGCATGTTAGGGAATATCCAGCAGCCCAAATGGTATATGTTACAGAGCAGATAGAATATTTTACAGACCACAAATTTACTGTGAATGATGACGACATAACAGGTACCAATAACGTCCACAAACTCAATTTTTTTTATGTCAAAGTATTCGAATTGAGTTGTTTTATAAGTGTACCGAATTTCATGCCATATGCGTACGTGATTCGCAAATAATAGGTCGTTGTCATTTTACCGCATTCTACGGACAAAAACGTGACGTTATTGATGATGTCATAGCAGGTGCCAATGACGTCATCAACGTGTTTACATTGAGTTGTCCTATAAGTGTACCAAGTTTCATGACATACGCATTAGCAAAATAATGATCGCGGGTACCTCCTCCTCCATCTCTCCACTCTCCCCCCTCCCGCATGGTTTCGAATAAAAAAGTCCATGGTTAAAGAGTTGAAGCTTCCGAAAAATTAAATGCAAAGTTTGGCTTCAAATGAAACAGGACTCCCATATACGACAACGCAAGCCTTCAGGGTTTAAAACGCGTTTTTCAAAAAAAATCACCACTTATTTCAAACAATTTGGACACCCCAAAATATAATCTTTCAAGAATATAGAACTCTCTCCCCCTTCACAGTTTATTGACAACCTCCACAATCGAGTATAAATTACTCAATATAAACCAATAAAAACAATGATTTCTATATTTTGCATTTCAACGTCAACCAATTTCATTAATAATGAGACATTCTACGAATTTTGATCAATTCTCCAAGTCATAATTGAAACATAAATAGCGGATTCAGCGAATCTTCGGTCCTTTGTTAAACTTGACGAAGTATAAGGTAGCATTGTTTGAACAAGTTTTTTTGAGATATATAATATATTTTTTAGAATATCATTTCTACAATTTTACTAGTGAATTCGCGTATAATAACGTGACGTATGAAAATAGATGTATTATTTCTAGAAAGCTAGATAACCAGTGAGGTTAACCTAGTCCGTAGACACACAACACCGGACCTACATCGAAACAACGCCCATATGACGTTCCCACGTCTTTTTGATTTTGTTTCGAGGTTAATCTGACTTTATGTGTACACTAAATAAAAATTTTATTCATAACCCAACGGGCACACGATTTCGAAAAACTTCGCAATAACGACATTTTGACGTTGTTTCGACGTATAGTGCCGAAGTATTAAAATGTTAATAGTAAAAATCTGAATTATATATAAATTAATAAAGTATAATAAATAATTATATCTTAATTTTATGCATATCTCTAAAAAATAAATTAATAAAATAAATAAATAAATAAGCTACATTTTGTTTTTCAAGATTCTCGGATTCGACACCTTCAACAACCAATTCAGATTTATTTAGACAAGAATAGAACTATTTCCAATGTTATAAACATGCTAGGCGACTCTCTACGCCCAGTTGTTCGAATGCTGATTAGTTTATTCCTCGATTAAATTGTATTTTCGCGACATTTGATTGGTAGAAAGTAATTAATCGGCTTTCGAACAACTGGGTCAGGGCAAGAAGCAGAAAGCCTTAAGGTGAAAGCAGTATTTATTAATTTATATTCCTTGTTTTTATTCGCTATCTTTAAATATAAATAATAAATATATAAATATATAAATAAAATTGCATTTTAGTACAAAACCTATATCACGTGATCTCTTATTAATTGTATTTAGTCTTATCCCAAAGAGGACATTAGCAGATAATTGTCTTCAATATTCTTGGTCTTATGACTTTTTATAACGCAATTCACAGCCTGTTTTGACAGGAACGCGTTTCATAAAATAATACGCTTTACCACCTTCTTCCTTCTTGTTTGAAGTTGGCATCCATCGATCTTCTGATGTTTGCTCACATTTATACCCTGTTGGTATTTTTTTTAAATTAATTTTCAATTTATTTCGATCTACATCACACACCAATTCGCGATAGAACAAATCTTCTGCTGTATTCTGGTTTACTGCTAATCTTCTGCTGTATACTGGTTTACTTTTACATGGAAGATGAGAATCATTTGGTGCATTCATTACCAAGGATCTACGAATTTTCATGGAAAGATATTTTGTAGGTTTTTGTTCAGTGTTATTTACAAGTACAATGATTAGTACTGCCACAATATATGAATATTCCTAAAATGGAAAAATAAAAACATATTGTTTCAAGACACTTCTTGTGGCGTCAATGTCTACCATTGATGAAATGTCTTCTCTTGGCCTTTACAGCGAATTTTTCACTTAGTGGAAGTCAACCACTTTGTGGAAAGTTGAAATAGAATATGAGAGTTGAGATTAGATTTTTTAAAAATGTAAATGAAATACAAAGTCAGTGCTCCATATAGAAGATATAATCACTGTGGAGGAGAGATTATTAAACATAGATGCATGCTTTGCATCTTGAAACTTTCCTCAAAAACTACTCTCCCGCGGTGATTATTTGCTGTTATTTCTAAAAAGGACAAAGATCTGAAGAAGACTTACCATTATTTGATTTATGACAACAGGTCAGCTTTTATTCTAAAAACTACAATATTTCTTACTCTCTCTCGATAAACTTAACTGTAACATTTTGACATTTTTGTCTACTTATACATGCACCATTCCTGTTGGATAATCCCCATATTTTTAACTAGCCAGTTAAAAAGCTCCATTTTAAAATGCTAATAATGGAGTTTTGGGCAAAGTTAGTTTTGTCAAATCTTGGAAACTGACAACCACGGTTTCAGTTGTGTCATGATGGCGTAATAGTTTTGTACAAATTGTCATAGCTGATTTTATTTTTATGCACACGAATTAGACTTCTGCAACTTAATATGATATTATCAACTTCCGTTTAAATATGTACGTTGTCATAGAGATTATCGCAATTATTATTTTTATGTAGCAGCCTCGATTGATCTTTTTCAATAGTTTCGAGTGTTTCCTACGCCTGCGCAATATTTCAATCAAGCCAGTCTCTATTTACTATCTACCACGAAAGGACATGCCCGGTTTCAACTATGCAATTGATAAAGCGTAATTGGATAAATGGCGATGATTCGGAAAATGAAAAAGCTTAAAATATTTTATTTATAGTTTGATTTGGGCATGAGTTAGTCTAATCAAAGACCAAAAGGCATCATTAACTTCCCATAGCGTATTCTCGTTATAGATCTGTTTGATTTGAAAGATATTCGAAAGTTATGGCTATTGCAGGGGAGGGGAGTATTGAGAAAATCTCTTTGTCCTAAGGTCAACGCTCTATTATAGCGATGATAAGTTTGTAACTCAAACATTCTTGTCACTTATGACAATATGCAATATGATATCTTTCGAAACCTTATATTCCCAGTGGAACAACGTTTAGAAAGATTGTTCTAGCATTTTTACTCCAGACTTTGAACATGTTTTTGCCCACTGGCTTCGTAAGAACAAACGTTAAAAACTACTTAAAAATTTTAGCCAGTGGGCAAAGACTTGTTCAAAGTCAGCATTAAAGTCAACAGTAAAGATGTTAGAACAACGTTTTCAACGTCTAACATCTTTAGTAGTGCTCAGTTTGAACAAGTTTTTACCCACTGAGTAGTCTCATTAAACGGAATCAATTCCGTTATCATAGAAAATCTTCCGATATTATGTAAAACAACACGTGGTCAGAGCATGTTTGTTGTAGAAACATTACGACGTATACATTACAACGAATGGACTTTGCATGAGTCATTGTAAAATAATTACATATAAATATGATGTCACATTGGTAATCGGCGACTGCGTTAACCACGGGAGTAGATCATGATTAAACTTAGAATATTATCTGTCTGAAGAACCTGTTTACAGTTAGCAGTAGAGACCAGAATAAAATCGTACATCGTACGTCTCTAGCGTCTTTTAGTCTTTGAACAAGTTTTTACCCACAAGGATCTGTCCTTATGACGATTCTATTTAACATTTACATGAATGATTTATACAGCTGCATGTAATTATGCTGACGATACAACATTTTATACTTTTGATCAAAAATTACATGACGTTGTACAACAATTAGAATATGATGGTCTTCTTGCTATGAATGGGTTGATAGTCGCTATTTGAAACCCAATCTTTTACTACGATTGGTAAATCTAAAATCTGGAAGATTAAAAATGACAAACTATTAGGTACAAGTATTGATTGATAATCATGTCTCCACTCTGTGCAAGAAGCTGTCTTTAAACTTATTGCTAACTAACATGAATATTTCTTGCTTGGTTGTGAAAGAGCGTTAACCCTATTTACCCAGGGGGAGAGGGGTACTCTGTACCACAACTCCTGAATTTTCCGTATAAATTCTGATCCACTTATCGTATTAGCCCCAAATTTCGTGACTTTTTACGTTATTGTATTTGAAAAAAAATTCCAAAACAATTTTTCCAAAAGTTTCTCGAAACGGACCACTTTAGGTCTTTGGGACCGAAAATTTTCAAAACCGGCTTTTTATTATGTCATAGTTGATAAAAGGTTCATAATTAGCAAATATAGCAATATAATTAATTGTTCTAGCTAAACTTACTAAACCATTTTCGCCTTCCAAATCAGGTTTGCACGGGTACTGCCGTTGGCTACTCACATTCTGCATGAAATGATGACGTATGCAAATTTTTATTACATTTTCGAATAGTATAGAGCCTGGGGTGTATTGTGACTAAGTTTCAAGTAAAACAGAGCAGTAGTTCAAAAGTTATTTGGGTGTGGTATTGCACCTCCCCCCCGGGTCTTACAAAAAAGCCCAGGTCTTATAGGGTTAAGGGTTATTCATAGGAATGACTTATTCATAGGGATGACATATCATCATTTACAGAACTATTAACACAAGATGGTTCAGTTAGCATACACTTTCGTAATATTCAATCACTAGCAATGTAATTATTCAAATCTAAACATGACTTATCACCAAGAACTATTTAAAACTTATTTTTGCCTAAAAACTTTACCATGTGTTCTTCCCCTTGCTAGATAGTAAATTAGTAAAGGACTGACTTGATTGAAATATTGCGAAGGCGTAGGAAACTATTAAAAGATCCATCGAGGCTTAAAAATAATAATTGCGGTAATCTTTATGAAATCGTACAAATTTGATGATATCATATTAAGTTGAAGCAGTCTATTACGTATACGTAAAAATAAAATCAACTATGACGATTTGTACAAAATTGTTACGCTATCATGATACAACAGAAACTGTGGTCGTAAAAAGTCCCATTATTAGCATTTTGAAATGGAGCTTTTTAACTGGCTAGTTAAAAATATGGGGAATATCCAACAGGAAAGGTGTATGTATAAGTAGACGAAAATGTCAAAATGTTACAGTTAAGTTTATCGAGAGAGAGTAAGAAATATTGTAGTTTTAAGAATAAAAGCTGACCTGTTGTCATAAATCAAATAATGGTAAGTCTTCTTCAGATCTTCGTCCTTTTTAGAAATAACAGCAAATAATCACCGTGGGAGAGTCGTTTTTGAGGAAAGTTTCAAGATGCAAAGCATGCATCTATGTTTAATAATCTCTCCTCCACAGTGATTATTTCTTCTATATGGAGCACTGACTTTGTAATTCATTTACACTTATAAAAAATCTAATCTCAACTCTCATATTCTATTTCCACTTTCCACTAAGTGGTTGACTTCCACTAAGTGAAAAATTCGCTGTAAAGTCCAAGAGAAAACATTTCATCAATGGTAGACATTGACGCCAGAAGAAGTGTCTTGAAACAATATGCTTTTATTTTTTCATTTTAGGAATATTCATATATTGTGACCGTACTAATCATTGTACTTGCAAATAACACTGAACAAAAACCTACAAAATATCTTTCCATGAAAATTCGTAGATCCTTGGTAATGAATGCACCGAATGATTCTCATCTTCCATGTAAAAGTAAACCAAACATTGTAAAGAATACAGCAGAAGATTTGTTCTATCGCGAATTGGTGTGTGATGTAGATCGAAATAAATTGAAAATTAATTTTAAAAAAATACCAACAGGGTATAAATGTGAACAAACATCAGAAGACCGATGGATGCAAACTTCAAACAAGAAGGAAGAAGGTGGTAAAGCGTATTATTTTTTGAAACGCGTTCCTGTCAAAACAGGCTGTGAATTGCGTTATAAAAAGTCATAAGACCGAGAATATTGGAGACAATTATCTACTTGCTAATGTCCTCTTTGGGATAAGACTAAATGAAAATAGGAGATCACGTGATATAGGTTTTGTAATAAAATTCCATTTCATTTATATATTTATTATTTATATTTAAAGATAACGATTAAAAACAAGGAATAAAAATTAATAAAAACGGCTTTCACCCTAAGGCTTTTTGCTTCTTGCCCTGACCCAGTTATTCGAAAGCCGATTAATTACTTTCTACCAATCAAATATCGTGAAAACACAATTTAATCGAGGAATAAACTAATCAGCTTTTGAACAACTAGGCCTAGAGTGTCGCCTAGCATGTTTATAACATTGGAGACAATTCTATTCTTGTCTAAATAAATCTGAATTGGTTGGGTTGGTGAAAGTGTCGAATCCGAGAATCTTGAAAAACAAAATGTAGCTTATTTATTTATTTATTTTATTAATTTATTTTTTAGAGGTATGCATAAAACTAAGATAAAATTATTTATTATACTTTATTTATTAATATATAATTCAGATTTTTACTATTAACATTTAAATACTTCGGCACAATACGTCGAAACAACGTCAAAATGTTGTTATTGCGAGTTTATTCCGAAATCGTGTGCCTATTGGGTTACGAACATTTTTTTACCCAATTTACACAAGTCAGATAAGCAAAATTAAAAAGACGTGGGATCATCTTAATGACGTTGTTTCGATGTTGGTCCGGTGTTGTGTGTCAGCAGGCTAGATTACTTTCTTGTTATCTACAAGCAATCACATAAATATTTGAGACAAGGCAAAATTCGAGCAAAAATTCAGAATTTTCAATCGGATA
>JAULBZ010002907.1:0-17632 GCA_032360805.1 Neoturris breviconis
AAAAATAAAAAGTTTGCCTCAGTTTATTCGTGACTCTAACAGCACTGCTTGTAAAAATATATATAAACGAAAATTGGCAAAGGTGATAATATTTGAATGCCATTGATAATTAGCTACTACGTTAACTACTATGTTTGTATATAAATTTCAACTTGTAACCTTTTTACACGGCATTCCCTGTAGACACACAATGCCGAATCAATGTTGGAACAGCATCGTAACGTCGTGGTTTTGACGTTGATCCAACGTTAAAAGTTGTGTGCCCTCTAGGTTGAGTCAAAGGTAAAAGCTTAAAATAAAATCATGTGCCAATGCATTATGGTTTTAGTTAATATCTATGTACTTCACATCATATTTTTCAAGTAATATCAATATACGTCATATTTATCAAGTAAAATCTATATATGTCGTATATCTCAAGTAAAATCTATATACGTCGCAATCCTGAAGTGACATTTATATACATCGTTTATTTCAAGTAATATCTATAATCTATATCACATTTTTATGTAATAATTAATTAATTTTAAAGTTGGAGCTCGCGGAAGAGAAAACATATGCGCACTTTTTCTAATGTTTTTAATTCGGCATATTAGATTAAATATTTGGATACATGTATAATTAACTATTAAGTAATCCAATAAGTCAAATAAAACTGTTAGGATATCTCATATTTCCTTAACATTTACATTTGTTTGATATAGTCTGACTTGGACTAAGATACCTTAATCCGATCAAAGAAGCTGGTTTTAGCGCAAAATTTTAAGATGGTCTCTGAGTAAAACAATAATTGAGAAATATCATCCGTGGTTACGATAACAATAGCATTATATTGTCAACTTCCCAGAAAAGCTTGTTAAAGCCTGCAGTAAATTGTTCTAGCATCTTTACTGCGGACTTTGAACAAGTATTTATCCACTGGGTTATGTTCTAAATGGAGATCTCATGACATTATACTATGCTCATAGATCACTTCTCCACAGTGGTTATTCGTTCTTATTTCAAACATTGTTATAGTTTATCCCATTGCTGGACTGGTGCTTAAAACAAGTGCAAATAATCACTGTGGAGAAGAGGGATTTTTAAGCATAGCTAAAACCCTGACGCTATACTCAAAAAGTCACTCCTCTACAGCCATTATTTGTTTATTGTTTATTTTATTTTAGCACTCAACAACAAGTTTATGTAATAAACTACTATTCTCCATATTGCAGTGAATGTCCGTCAAGAATTGCGGCATCTTTAAGGCAGTTCTCCACTAGCCAATTTTGTTCGCACAAATTCTAAATGAAGCCATTACATTGGTTAAAACGACATCACTTGGCAGGTGACATCACTTTCAACCAATGTAATGGCTTCATTTAAAATTTGTATGAACGAATTTACCCAGTGAAGATCTGCCTTAAAAAAATTCATTCTCCACTGAGATACACTATTAACAATTATTTCAAAGAAATTATTCTAATGGCCTTTGTCCGACTATCAAAAATGTTTTCGCTTGCAAACCTAGGGTCTACAGCACCCGACTCCGCAATCTTGAAATTATTCAAACCTGTTTATACTTTTCAGCTTCAACACGAACTTTATTCAATGCATCAGTAATACTTTTACACTTTTGTTCAAGAGCTTGAGCTTCTCTTTTATATCCGTCAGCTGTTGTTTTAAGTATTGAATGCTTCTCATCAGCAAAGTCAAGCTAAGGACAGAAAATTGAATCCATCATTCATAATTGTCTTGATGAGGAATAAAATTAAAGATGGCAGGATCAAGAGAAAAAGGTCAATAAATTAAAACACCAGTACTCGCGCAAGCAAGTATAAATATCAATTAATTACAGTGGAATCTTTGTTCAAAAATCACACTTTTCCACAGCATTTATTTGTTGTTATTTCAAGCATATGAAATCAATTTGCAGAGAAGAGCACTGAACCAACGATACCATTCACATGCTTTATTTAGACATAAAGCATAAAAAATATCTAGATTTAGTTTGAAGAAAATAAAAATAGTACACATGGTGAAGAGTAATTATACGCAAGCATTAAACCGATATTCTCTTAAAAGCAAGCCTCCAAATATCGATCAAACATCACCTATGGAGGAGTGTTTTTTAATACTGTACTAAAAAAGACACTCCTCCACATATGATGTCTGACAGTTATATGGAAACTTGTGTATTGTTCATTAATGTTTATTTCAAAAGATCACATTGTTTGAGCTGGAATAAGACTAATATGCATTCTCATCTCAGTCAATGCTATAGACTAACCTGGTTCTTTAAGCGATCACGTTCTAATCTTAGTGTCGATAATTCTCCTTCATGTTTACTAATTGTCTCATTTAGTGTTCTTTCTTTCTTTGCAGATTCCTCTTGCAGTCTTGAATGTTCATTGGTCGTATTATCTAACATAGCTCTTGCTTTTGTCAATTCTGTTTCATCATCAAACCCAGATTGTGAAGCAAGGGTAGAATGTGAACCAATTGATTTGTCACCCTAAGCAATAACACCAAAGTTAATTTTACATCTCAAAGATTTCTACTATTTGGCTAAAATAATTAGCCATAGGTTGAATGGAGCAAATTATCACTGTGGGGAGGGATTTTAGAGAATAGCTTCAGGCTCAAATAACACTCCTACACAGTGATTATTCTTATTCAACCACTGTTAAAGCTGATGTACAAATTATTCAACCTAACAATATTCACTGTGTTGAAATAAACTATAGCTGTCTATGATTAAAAAAAACATAATAGCCACCGTGGAGGAGTGATTTTTGAGCATAACTGCAGGCTACAATTTTCAAATGTATGCACTCCCTCACAGTGACTAATTGTTCTTACATGAGCACTAAAATTAATAAAAAGGTTCATTTCCATTAGGCGGAAAATTCCATCCGAAAACCAAAAGAAGACATTCCATTGGTAGAAAAATTTCCGCCTAATGGAAATCAACAAATATTCCATGGATGGCAGGTAGACAATATTCTACGCGATTCATACAAAAGTACATACCACCAAGACGCCACCTTTTTGACACAAAACTTTATACATATCTCTCTGTCGACAAAGTTTTTCCATCTATAACAATAGGAATATAAATATTAGCTGCAATTTATCACTTTAAGCAACACAAAATATACGATGCCATATCAAAATTATATATCAGGCAGTATTATATTCCAACAGAACATCAATTTTAGGGTCTGTGAACTATATAAATGGAAAGTCAATTCTTCAATCAGCTCAGCCAGCAGGCAGTGATTCTTTCTACCCATAAGATCATTTGAAAAAACAACATTTCAAAAATGATGCGAAAATAACTAGTAAATTAAGAACTACACCAAAAGAAAACTGGTTACTATATCATGCTTAATACTCAGATCACCTTCCATAAATTCCTTATCGGGAGTTGACACAAAGAGTAAATTAAAGGTATGTCTCACTTGAACAAGTGGTATTAAATTTCATTAATATTTACAACTATTCGTTAATATATGTCCCACCCATATTCCAAAAGTGGCTAATTCTAGTAACATACAGAACATAAAATACCGAACATAAAATACTTAGCCATTGGTCAAGAACTTGTTGTTCAAAGTCTACAGTAAAAACACTTAAAACACTTAAAACAACATCTTCAACGTTGTCTTTACTGCTGATTTTAACAAACTTTTTTTGTTCACTGGGTAAGTTAACCATACTTTTTTTTTTATTATTTCAGTGTTTCAGGCTAGCCAAACTACTCACCATATCATCCTGCGTTTTCTGATTATCCTTAAGTGATTCAAGATCATTTTTTGCATTCTCAATCTTCTTCTTCAATTCTTGAATTCTAAAATAATACCCATGATAATAAAAAGAAATTAAAAGCTAATAATCATTGTAAAGGTGTGATTTCTAAACATGGTGATGGTGAGGCACTCCTCCAAATTGATCACTTGTACTTTTAATAACAACCGGTATAAAAAAGTTTTAAAAACAACTATGGATCAGAACAGTCACTCATCCTTCACCCACCCATCTAAATTAGGCCTGAAATTACAAAATAATGATATTTGGTACTCCAAGCTTAAAAAGTAGACTTAAATATCACCGGAATGGCGCCTGAAGAGTGGCATGTCTATATGAGTTAAACTAAGGAGATAACAGAACCATTTGCAGGTGACTTAAGATTGGTTCAGTTTTAATAGCCTTGTCACAAATCTGTATTATTTCTTGGTATTCAAAGAAACACCAACTTAAATCTTAAAATATAGCAGCATTGTTGGGCGTACAGTTAGACATTAAACTTAGTTTTTTTCCACACGTACAAGATCTTTGCAGGAAAGCTAATCAGAAGGCAAAAGCTTTGCTAATAATTAGAGGTTTTTTAACACAAATGAAGGCTGTTTTATCATTTCGACATTTAACTATTGTCCACTAATATGGATGTTTAGCGGCAAAACCGCAAATAACCTCCTTGAAACAGTTCATCGTCGATGCATGGGTGCTGTATTGAATGATTTCTCATATGAGGAAATGCTCAAGAAAATGAATACGACAACCATCTATCCAAAAAACCTATTGGTTCTTTTGAAGGAAATTTACAAGTCGTTAAACTCACTAAACCCGGAGTTTATGTGGGATATGTTTTCTTGTAAAGCATGTCCTGACAAACTTTGCTATGGAAGCTATTTAACCCTACTGCGAGTAAAAAAATCAATAGGGTCGAACTCAGTTCTTTTCAGAGGAGCAATGGCTTGGAATCATCTTCCAAAGTCAGTCAAAGAATTCGTCTCTCTGATTTGTTTCCAGAAATCGATAGACAAGCACAAGGTATACTGTCATTGTAAAATTTGCTCTTGAATTAAAATAACTTCCATAGAATCAAAGAAATTTCACTTTTTACAGTAAAAAAATCACTTACATTTCTGGCCCACCTTCTTGTTCTAATTTTTCTTGCTCTTCACTCAACTCACGAACAGTCAATAATAACCTTTCGTTTTGCGCTTGAAGATCTTCAATGCTCCTAGAAATATACAAATATTTTTAAGTAAGTCAGTTGACTGCAGTTGGAGGTGCAACCCAAGTGCTCCACTTTCAATAGCTCTAGAAATAAAATGTCATTAAAACAATTGTTGATTCAATAGTCAACATTAAAGATATTACAGATATTGCTGATTAAAAATAGTTTAAAAATATCACAAAAATCTTAAACACAATTTTATGTAAGAATACTTGTAAACAAATAACACAGGAGCAGCACAGAATCTACATGTTTTGCTTATAAAAAGAACCCAGAGAAAATATAATTACATTAAATATGCATGATACTTTTATATAAAATCACAATATGTAGACACCAGCCATACTTGCTTTGAGTGTATTTAAATGAAATTAGCTAACTGCATGTGCACCCCACTATTTTATGGAGGGTGCATAAAGTGGTCAAAATAAAAGCAAATAATCAACATGAAGGAGATTTGTCAGCATAACTTCAAGCAGTCCAAATTCTATTCCTAGATTAGGCCCTGTGTGCAGAAGGGTGTTTGTTCAGTGTTAAAAATAAGAGCAATAAATCACTGTGAAGGAGTGATTTTTGAACATTGCTTCAGGTTAGAAAGCCTGAAGCAATGCTCTAAATCTCTCTTCCAAAGGTTATTCTTATTTCAAACACTGGTGTTATATCAATGATTATGCCATTGATTGGTTTCTCCCCAGCCGGCAAAAACCTGTTCAAAGTCAGCAAAATAACGACAGCTAGGTCCAGTATGAAGAAACAAATTATTTGCAAGATATTTTCAGTGGTCAAAATAAGAGTAAATGATCACTGTGAAGGAGGGATTTTTTAGCATAGGTTCAGGCTTTGTAGCCTGAAACTATGCTCAAAATTCACTCCTCTACAGTGATTATTTACTCGCATCTTGACCAAAAATTCTTCTAACATACTTAAAAGTAACAAGATGTTCACTGATAACTTGTCCAGAACTTGATGTATTTAAATCTTCTCCAGTTGCAGCTAAACCAGGTAATGTTTCAGATGAGCTTACTACTCCACCACGTGCTTCTTCAACTTCTTTCAAAAGAACACGAACCTTTCATTATCAGAAGAGAGAAGGGAAGAATTAGCGATCAAAACAAGAGTAAACAAAGCGCTGTGAAAGGTTTTTGAGCATAATTTCAATCTTTGTAGCCTGAAGCTTGTTAAAAAAAGAGTTAGCAGTCGAAATAAGAGTATAATAATCACTGTAGAGCGTAGCTTCAGTCTTTGTAGCTTGAAGCTACGCTCAAAATTCACTCTGCCAGTGATTATCTTATTTTGATCACTGACTAAGACTCACAAAGAGACGAGAGTGCATTTTGACTATAATCAAGAGAAATACCCTTGTGCAAGCATAAAATTATAGACATTCCATTGGATGTCAATTTCTACCAATGGAATGTCTATAATCTCTTTCTACACATGCGCATTTTCCGTTCCGTTTCCGTTCTATGGAAAATTTTCTGAAGTGGAAAACTGTTTTTACCTCTTAAAATCAACAAATATTTACTCAATATTTTGGTCTTACTGACTCAGCAAAAAATCCAGTGTTTAAAAAAGAGCAAATAAAAACTAAGTATAAGTTTCAGGGCTTGTAGCACAAAGATCCCGCACTCCCACACAGTAATATTTGCTCTTAATGCAAACACAGCCAAAACATACCTGCTGACTAAGATCAACACAAAGAGCTTTTAATCTTCGTTCTTCACGTTTATGAAAGTTGACTTTGCGTTCATATTCACCATGTTCATTTTGTAAGCGATGGCATTCCTAAAATATAATTTTAGTAATTAACATACAACAATAGCATATTTTATTCTACTTTAGGGACCATCTCCAAAATTTGTTACCAGGGAAGAAACCATTCAATTGCAAGCTCATTGACTTAACACTCTTCATCATAGATTAATTTTTCTTAAAATAATGAATTTTACTTTTTTAAAGCTGCTAAGATATCTGCTTTTGGTAACGAATTTTGGAGATGGCTCCTTATGTACTCCAGTAGTCGAAATAAGAGTAAATAATCACTACGAATGAGGTATTTTAGAGCATGGCTTCTAGCTATAAAGCCTGAAGCTATGCACAAATATCACTCCTACACAGTGATTATTTGCTCTTATTTTGACCACTATCTACAATTACACAGTGATCCAGGGCTTTAATAACTGCAGAACATCACTATAGAGGAGAAATGTTTCAGAATAGTATTGTAGAGTATTTATAGGCTGAAGCTATACTTAAAAATCACTCCTCCACAGTGATTACTTGCTCTTATTTTGACCACTGTAATCTTAGGTAATCTTAGGTGTAAACCTTTTATTTCCCATAAAAAAACTTGAATAAAAATAACTGATAAGCTTGCATTAAAATTTATTTGCCTGAGTTGAGTTGAATTTGCCAGTGAAATTTGCCTGCATTTGTTTGTTTGGATTTAGCAGCAAAATAATTCGCTTTGTAGAAAAGTGGCTGAATAATTTGTACTCACTCAACGCAAAAATTTATCAGACTAATATAACCAATCGAAATGCAATAATTAATTATTTTTAAATTCTAATGCAAAACAGAGTAAATCAAAATGGTTAATAATAGTACAGTGGTCGAACTAAGAGTAAATAATTAATGTGGAGGAGGGACATTGGAGCATAGCTTCAAGCTCTATAGCCTCAAAATTAACTCCTCCATAGTGGATATTTTGATATTATTTTAACCACTATGGTATCAACTGATGCCATTTTAAAATTAGCAGATTAGATTCTTCACCTAGAAATGAGTAAACAATTTGCTTTGTGGAATTTCCGCCTTTTTATATGGAAAGAGAAAAGACCCTTTAAAGAACCAAGCCTGAAAATGACTACTATGTAAAATGACATCGTATGTGGGGGAGTCCTTTTTAAGTATACTTTCAGCTGCAAAGATGAAAACTATACTAAAAAACATCCCTCTGCAGGTGGTGTCCAACAGTAGTTTTGAGGCTTAAGAACGCACTTTGATATTCTCTTGTAGTTTAACGGACATATTATCAACAGTTCTCCTAGCGTGTTCATAATCATCTCTCTGTTGCATCAATAGTGGAGCTTTCTCTTCAACTTCCTGTAAAAACAAAACAATAAACAATTATACCCAGCCGACAAAAACCTGTTCAAAGTCAGCAAAATAATGTTAGAACAATATTTGGGGGGGGAGGAGTGTGCAAACAATGAGGGGGTGGGGGTTAACACTTGTCTGGCACAAGTTTATGAAGTCTTGTCTTTGACAATGAGAGTAATTGAACAATTACTGTAGTACAACGCAAAATGTAAAAATCAGAAAATCATTTGCAGCTGCGGGGGAATTATTTGGAAGATCAGAGATATTGGGAGGAAATGATTAAATTTCACTCAGTGAACAGTATCCCACACCCCCTCCCCAATTGTTTTTCCTGATAAGGTATTCTTGACCTAGATAGCTGCAGCATTAAATTATAGGACTGATTGTAACTACGGTTATAAATTGTCGTGGTTCTAGTGCCTTAAAGTGCACAAATCTCCAGCCCTATTAGGCTCTTGTTTGCACTTCCAGAGTTATTAACATTTGAAAACATTTGAAAAAAGTTCAAAGTATCATATAATGTTTCTTTAAACAATTACCAGAAGCTACTAGCCTATAATGCTATTTTGTTTTAAAAACTTTGTGCTTATTTGTCTTACTGTTAGTTTGTTTTGTTGTTGAATCTTACCGTTAAAATTTGTTCCATATATAACTTGAGTCTTGCATTTTCATCTTTTTCACTAAGGAGTTCATCTGATACCTTCACATACTCAGAATAAATCTACAACACAAAAAAAATTAAATTTGGATATTTTCTCAGTGGTAAATAATTGAAAGTCAATTTTTGCTATTTTTTACTGTATTTACACCAGGGCTTGAAATAACTGCCGTTCATCACTGTGGAGGAGAGATTTTTTAGAATATTTTTGGAATACAATTGGCTGAAAATATTCTCCTTCACAGTGATGACTGACAGCTTTTTCAAGCCCTGTACACTAGTACTAGTAGAGCATTATTCACTGTGTGGTGATTTTAGAGCGTAATCAATCTTTCAAATAATCACTGTAGAAGAGGGATATTTGAATATAGATTCAGGCTCTGTAGCCGGAACCTATGCTAAAAAATCACTCCTCCAAAGTGATTATTTGCTCTTATTTCCACCACTGTTGGCTACTCCGCACTTACAGATGTGTTCAGAAAGTAAGTACCTGTGTAAGAGTCATCCCTTTCTTTAATATCTTACTAGTAGCAGCAGCCATTGGTGATAGCAATGACAAATCATCTGAACCAACATTATTTCCTATACAGAAGAAACAGGTTCAGGATATATTTCAGCACTCAAAATAAGACTAAGAGTATATAATCACTGTGGAGAAGGGATATTTGGGCATAAATTAAGGCAGCCTGAAGCTAAAAAATCACTCATCCACAAGGATTATTCACTCATTTATGCAATAGTTATTTAATCTATATTATTTATACTTCCCAGTGGCCAAACATTGTCGAATGATGTTGTTCTAGCATATTTACTGCTGACTTTGAACAAGTTTTTGCCTACTGGGTTATGACTCAGTGCTCTTTAATGCATACAATATTTTTAGGTGCAGTGTTCGAAATAAAAGCAAATAATCACTCTTCATATCACAAAGACTGAGCAAGCCGTGAATAAAATCACTTTGAGCTCCAAAAGTAAATTGGATGCTCTAAAAAGCTTACCTAGATTAGTGATCTGCCTAAAAAACATGTCGCCCATCATGGTTAGGCAACAAAGAATTTCTTTTTCAAAGTCTTAAATCGATTTTCAGTTTCGGTTTTAAAACAAAAAACTTCTCATGTACCCCAATTTTTAAACATAGGAAGTTTCAGTTTGTTTCCTTTTGACGCCATCTTTTTAAATTCACGCGGAGCGAGAATGAAGTCAGTATAATAATTTGCCAAACGCATATTTTACATTTACATTTATTTACCATGCCGTTCAATAAATAATGTCGTAAATGTAACAAGTATTCGGCAAATTATTATGCTGATTAAACAAAAATTGGTAAACAAATATGGTAGATGCGCAAACATGAGGTAAAAAAAATGTTTTCAAGGCTATTTGCAGAACTAAGAATTCTAACTAACTTTCATGGCTGAATCTTTTTAAAACTTTTGCAGGAAGGCGATTTTGTGGATAGATCAGAAAACCAACATCTGCATACTTTTGTATGACATACCTTCTACATACAAAAGTTTCACATACCTAAACCTTCACTAAAGGAGGATTTTCAATTTTTTTTAGTGTAACTGTAAGTAACTTTCTTATTTATTTCTTATACACATCAAGCTTGTCAAATATTGCTTCGGAAATAATTAAAGACAATCTACCGATGGTCGAAAGAAGAGTAAATAATCACTGTGGATGAGGTATTTTAGAGCATAGCTTCCAGCTATAAAGCCTGAAGCTATGCTCAAATATCACTCCTATGCAGTGATTATCTGCTCTTATTTTGACCACTGCCTACCACTGCACAGTGGTCCAGGGCTTGTATAACTGCCGATCATCACTGTGAAGGAGAGATTTTTCAAAATATTTTCACTGTTTAATATTATAGAGTACTTATGACATAATAACATGAAACAGAATATGAAGTCGTTTGAATGTTTTGTTATCTATGAATGTGAGAACAAACCACAAAACAAACCTTTTCTTTTTGAGAGTTGAAGTAAATCATTAGCATTATCCAATTCTAGTGTTTGTTCATTTAACTTCAGTGCTAAAGAAAAGCAATATATCTCTATATTTTCAATTAACCGAGAGCAAAGGTTGACAAGGCGGAGTATTCACTGTGAAAGCCAAAATAAGATATTTCATTGGTAGAAATTTACGTCACGCTATATTCCATGTGTGATGTCAATTTCTATTTGGAATGTAGATACGATGTCATTTCTAACCACTTGTTTATTTCACCGACTTTTCAGTGTAATATTTCAAAGTGAATATATTAAAACTCTATTATTTACATTCTCTATAATATTCACTCTGAATTTTTGCATATAGACTCAATATAATGGCCGAACATCACCTGTGAAGGAGTGTTCGGAAGTACAGTTGTCAGCTTTAAAGCCAAAAACTACTAAAAAACACTCCTCAACAGATGATGTCTGACCGTTATATTGAGGCTTGGAAGTGAGTAAACTTTTTTGCAGTTTACATCAGTTTTTATTACCCTCAATAGTTAAAGCAATTATGATAATTCAACTGGCAGGAAACATACTTAACAGAACACTCAATAAATTGCAACCTCATAGACATACATTAACACCTAGATTCATGTTTTTTGAAATAAATACAAGGTAGCCTTATTCGGTGAATGTGGTTGCATAGGAAACATAGTTCTTTAAATGAGGAAGGAAATAACCATACTAAGTTCGTTAATCTTTTTTGTGTTTGTTTCTTCTTCTACTTGTAATTTTGCCTCAAGAATAGACTTTTCTAAAAAGTTAAATTATATGAAATTACAATTTGCCCAGTAAAGCCTGAAGCTATGCTCAAATACTCCATAACTTAGCTATAGCGCTAAACAAATAAACAATTTTAGAAATGACTCCAGGAATATTTGGAGGAGCGAGAAATAAATTCGGATTTGCAAGACAATATTTTGTTTTCACAGGAATGTATTTTGTTGTTGACATGTCTACAAATATTTTGCAGATGCTAAATTTAGTGATTTAGATTTATAACCATAGCATTTATGACAGTCAGTGTTTGAAATTAATGCAATTAATCACTGTGGAAGAGAGATTTTTTGAGCAAACCCTCATCCACAGTGATCATTAGTTCTTAATTCAAACATTGTATACAGTAGGATGCCTATAAAGAAGAGTACAAAACAATAGCCTTGACAGTGAGTGGGCGAAATAAGAACAAATAATGACTGTGAAGGAAGGATTTTTGAGCATTGCTCCAGGCTACAAAGCCTGAAGCTATGCTCAAAAATCACTTCTCTGTAGCGATTAGTTACTGTTATTTTGCCCACTGATAGATATGAAGTAATAGTGATTATTTGTTAAGACCACTCTACCTAACTCTCCTTCACAGACACTATTTTATTTGTGAAACGTTACCTTCGGTAACCTGTTGTAAAATATTTTGTAATTCAGCAATTGCTGTAGTTAATTCTTCCAACTTCTGTTTTGCATGATCTCGATCATCCTGTTTAAATTACAAATATAAATAACAAAATATTCTCGGAGTAAGGAAGCACCAATCCAAAAGTAGGCGCAATTGTTAATGGTCATTAAAATAAATTCAATGGTAAGGACCAAAATCAAGTGCTACCCAAAAGCAGGTGCTTTTCATAGAAAGTGTCAAATAGAGGGTAAGGGACCATCTCCATAATTCCTTACCAGGGGAAGAGTGCTGAATCAATGATCCCGAAGAAACCAATCAATTGCAAGCTCATTGACTTAACACTCTTCATCATAGATTAATTTTTCTAAGTAATCCAGTGGACAAAAACTAGTTCAAGAAGTTTGTCTTTACTGTAGACTTTGAACAGGTTTTTGCCCTCTCGCAAAGGAGTCAATACACTTTTTGACGATAAAGAATGTACTTTCAGTGTTTGAAATAAGAGCAAATTAATCACTGTGGAGGAGCAATTTTTGAGCATTGTTTCAAGCTAAAAATCCTGAAGCTATGCTGAAAATCTCTCATACACAGAGATTATTTACTCATATTTGAACTACTGCACATAAAATAAGAGTATATGGCTATTCTCATATAACTCTCCATGGACATTGTTTCCTTTTAATTTAAGCATTGAGATCTGTATCTCTGAGTGGGTCAAATAGGAGTATATAATTACTACGTAGGAGAGATATTTAAGTATACAATCAGGCTACAAAGCCTGCAGCTATGCTCAAAAGTCACTCCCCACAGTGCTTATTTACTCTTATTTCGACCACTGGATAGCCTCCAGGTTAATATTTCAGAAATGGAAACTAGCTTAGAAATAGAACTATATAATTGAAGAACTAGCCTACCTTATACAGTTGCACTAGCCTAGTCTGGGAAAATAACTCCTGTTGTATATTATTTTCAACTTCGACATGCTCTTCGGATGATCTCTTTATTTTTGTCATAAGTAATTCAATTTTCGACTCCTGTTCACTGCATGTCTTTTTCAATCTATCAATATTTAGTTTAAATTGCAGATTTTCTTGTTGCAAACTTTCATACTTTGCTTCTAAATTTAAAAGCTTTTCAGTTTTGTCCTTTCGCTGTTCATTCGCTGAGTCTGTTTTTGTACGAAGATCTGCAGATATTTGCTCTATTTGTCGGAGTAACATATTTTTTTCTTGTTCTAATCTTTTCTCTTTGAATTCCTTACGAATATCAGAGTTCTTGATTTCATCTAAGTTGTATTTCAACTCAGAGCGAAGTTTATTTGAATCTGCTAATTTAGTAGATATATCTTTCCATTCTTCATTAAGTCTGTCAATTTCTTTGTTTTTCTTTTCAATTATTTCTGAAAAATCCACTTTTTCCTCTTCCAAATAAGCATATTTCTGCTTTAACTTCTCCTGAAATAAAAAAAGAATGGAAAGTTTCAAACTAAAAATAAAAGTGTTTACGCGAGAAGACATTCCAGTGGGCAAAGACTTGATCAGAGTCAGCAGTAAAGACGCTGAAAACAGTGATCTAGCGTCTTTACTATGGACAGAATGTTGAATGTTTATATCTTTGAGGACCTCGTACTTATGTTAGACCTTTACACTCTCGTATTGTAATCTAGGTACTTATTGCTTATTGGTAAGGATTTCATATCTAGACTAGTTTTTTCCTGCATTTGGCTTGGGAATGAGGTTGTAATGGTATCTATTGTATTGACACTATTGTTTGGCTACAATTTCTTATTTTGTAGCGTTGATAAAATATAACAACCACCTCAAAGTATTGTCTTTGTTTACAAACATTAACAACAAATAAGATGCAGGATAGACCTAAATTTTAATCAAGGGAGTGTCCAGTAAAAAAGCCTTTAATAGAGTATATTTGTAATCAAAGGTATGGTATTGAAAGTATCCCACCAAACCAAGTGAAAGTTAAACCTAAGCACATAGATATGATTTGCATGCACACCTAATACAGTGTTTGAAATATGTTTATTAAGATAATAAACAATTGGAACACCTTTTTCAAGGTAAAGTTGTGTCAGGTCACTGTGGAGGAGTGTAGTGAGATTTCAAATCATAGCCTAAAGCAATGCTTAAAAATAAATAACTTTTCCACAGTAGATATACATTATATATATCATATCATTATATTATATTATATGTATAATAAATGAAATTAACGCATCTGTTTTAAATTTACTAAACATTACACTTAATGTATTAAGTTATCACGTAATAAAACATTTTAAAGTAGTATATATATATATTAAACATAATTAACATAATATGAATATGAACATGGCATCTATTAGCAGTAATAAAATCTTGTAAAAGTGGTTGTCATCATCTGTTATTAAAATTAAAATGAAATAAAGAATAATGAAATAGAAGATTACATATTCCTTAAAACAATTAATTTTTTTTGATCTGTGTATTGTCATTTATATTTCTAATTTGAATCATAAGTCATTAACGTTGTAAAAATTTATACTCCTGGTGGTAGTGATTAAATGGTCCTAAAGTGAATACACATTAATACACATTAATATTTATTTCAAAATTAAAGAAGGAAGCTTCCCAAAATCCAAATGGTCTCATAGAAAAGTTAATTTTCAAAACATTTTAAGTCCAAATGTACTCTGGTCAGATCCTTATAACTGAAGTCAACAAAAATCATTTTGAAAATCATTTTGGTGAATGTAAATCAAATGTCTCAACTTTTGAAAAAATCCCTTTTTCACCGATACTCAGTTCCGAGTTGACGAGATTGAAAAAAATTCTCCAGCGGTCTTCTTAATATTGCCTAGAATGCTATAACCAAATTCCAAGACGGTACCACACCTTTTCAGTCCATTGGCCCGGAAAATGCAATTTGGACCCTTTTTGCTCAAAACTCGGGAACGAGCTGACAAAATCGAAAAAACATTGGCGAGCCCTTCTAGAATATCGCCACGATAGCTATAGTCCATCCAAGCATCATTGGTAGGCTAAGAAAACAAAGAAATATATCTAACTAAACTTACGTTTTCATAAGTTACTTGTCTCTTAATTTCCAAGGTTTCTTCATATTTTCGATCTGTTTCAGTGATGATTTCTTCACTCTTTGCTAATTTTGTTTTTGTCACAATCAGATTTTTCTCAAATTTCGAAAGTTTTGTGTTACATGAAATAAGCTGTTTTTCCAACTGGCTCAATTGATGTTCTAAAACGCAATTTTTTTTAAACATTAAAGATCAAAATATTGTGTCAAAAGCAACTGATTTGGTGATTCAAAAAACAATGTTTGAAATAAGAGCAAATCATCACTGCAGCGGAGATATTTGTGAGCATTGCTTCACGCTTGCTAGCCTAAAGCAACGCTCAAAATTCTCTCTGCCGCAGTGACTATTTGCTCCTATTTTGAACACTGAAGAAATTAAATTTGACCATTGCATAGCAGAGGTCAAAATCACGCCTTGTAGTATCTGTGTAGGAGGGTGATATGTCAAAAAAACTTGCAATTGATTGGTTTCTTTAGTACGAATGAACCAATCAATTGCAAGATCGTTGACTCAGTATTCTTCCGCTCTACAGGTACGTTTGGTTGTTGTTTCGACCTCTGCATAGAAGAGTGTAATGTCAATGAGCTAGCAAGATGATCAGTGCTTGAAATAAGAGTAAATAATCACCGCGGAGGAGAGACTTTTGAGAATAGTTTCATATTTTATTAAGACAGTTCTTTACTTTATTTATTTAAGCATTGAGTGACTTGTAGCTCTTATTTTGGGCTCTTAATCATACTTATACTTATCATATTTAAACAGTGGTCAAATAATCACTATGGAGGAGTGATTTTTGAGCATAGCTAAAGGCTACAAAGCCTGAAGCTATGCTCAAAAAATCAGCCCACTAGTGGTTATCTAATCTTATTACTTGGTAATTTCTACAGTGTTGAGTTGCCAGAATAGACTAGTTTCTTATCAAGGAAGGTACAGTACTGTAATAGTTAATTACAAGAAGACAAGTCCGCCGCACATCCCCTGTAATTTAAAACATTCCTCTACAGGTGATGCCTGACAGTTGTTTCCAGCTTGAAAAGAAAGCTGAAATGTACCTGCATTCAGTCGCTGTTTTCTTAAAGACACTTCATTTGATTTTTGTTCTTCTTGCTTATTGTCATTATCAAGAACATAAGCCCCAAGAACTGTTAACCATGAAGAAATATCTGTAGAGTCATTGCCAATCTTTTGCAAAACTTCTAATGATAAATCAAACTTTGCCGAAATAACTTTGACAGCATCCTCCATTATATTCCTTTTTTCTAATTATATTTCCAATTTTCTTCTCTGAAATAAAAATATTAATCAAAGGTACAGTAGTGAAAGTAACCCACTAAACTGAGTGAAAAAATTAAACCTACATGTAGCACATAAATATGATTTGCATATAAACATTATATATACATCATAGATGGTATACACTAAATAAAAATAGAGAATGTGCATCAGGGTTCGAAATAACGTCCAGTCAGATCATATTTATTGTATGACTGGTTAGAATATATGGTCAGTGAAATGTTGTCTGGTTTTATTAACAATACATTTTGGCAGATCATCTTTAGATCTTTTCAGGCTGAAGTAAATTTAATTTCCAGCAGAAAATAAACACCATAAACATTGCAATAAAGCGTTGTTACTTTCTCGTAAACAAAGTATTAAATTGCTTTACAGTATATATAAAAGTTAAATTGGCCACACTTAACAGTATTTCAGCCGCTAAGAGTAACTCCCTTCCCTCTGCAGATTAAACTTTGTCCATGTCTCCAGCAGTGTACATTTGTTTTTGTATATTGTTTTTTGTCAGCGCTACTCTATCCAAGGGTATTAAAATAATCTATAGAATCGTCTTCCAGTGACTTGCTGGTGCCAGGAACGAGTTATATATTATTTTTTACCCCCAGATCAAGATTTGAACAGTTAAAATGGCGGATTAGCAGATTAGCCCAATAACAAAATGCTAAGGACAAGGAATTGACAAAATATTGCAAGATGTGTGCGCATGCACATAAAGGCACGTTTTTTATTTTTTTTAGCGGGTCATACTTAACCCTCCTTTACTAAGCCTAAATTAAATTTTCCAAGGCCCTAAATAAAGTCAATTTGGCTTATTATATATCAGTATTAAGCTGTATATTTCAAGCTATTTCTAATTAATTTTGGCACCAAATGCTTAAAGGGGAACTAAACATTTCGAGATTTTTTTGCTAAATGAACGTATCCTGTCCATAAAAACATAAAAACAAATTTTACACTTCTTTAATAGTCATAAAAGGTTTGATATCGCTATGTTTAATAACTCATTTTTTATGTCAAAATGTCGACCCCTTCAGCATTTTAAAAAGACTCGGTCGAGCATAATTTATGACGTAAGAAAGTGCAAAAAGAGTTT
>JAULBZ010002908.1:0-17629 GCA_032360805.1 Neoturris breviconis
TTAGAACAACGTTCTGTGAACGTTGTTCTAACGTTATTTTGCTGACTTTGAACAGGTTTTTGCCGGCTGGGATCTAGCTAAGTGAGTAAAAAATTTGTTCAAAGATCAACGTTGAAAGCGAAAGCCAAAAGAAGGAATACATATGATGTCAACCTCTACTAATGGAATGCCTTCTTTTGGCTTTTGCAGCAAATTTTTCGCCTAGTGGAAATCAACTAACCCAGCGAACACACGACGTCAGATCAACGTCGTTTTGACGTTGTTTCGGCTTCGTGTGACGGTTTGAGAATGTAATTGTATATATATAGTTAACTAAAAATATTTGAAAAAAATTTTCTGTAGATATTTTGTTTCTTTAAAAACAATGTATTTTTTTATCTCTACACCAACAGAATTTCCAAATCTTCTCCCATACGAATATTTGGCGAGAAAGTTCGAGATAGAACGGATTTTGTGGAGAGGAGATCTCGAAACAAAGGTTAATTATGGCAATGAAGGATGAGATCTGCTTTTGATGAATTTTTGTGTTTGAATAGTAGCGGTCTGGTTAAGGACTAGGGGGGGGGGGTGTGGGTGAGAGCGTGGGTTGAATACTTTATATCGTATCTTATAATAAAACACTTTTCTTTTTCCAAGCTTGCAATTGATTGGCTTTTTCGGTACAAATATCCCAACATGTTTCATAGTTGCAGTTTTGTAATGAACAACCTAAACAATTGCTCCAAAAGAAATCCCCTTTTCTGACCGTTGATTATTGATACATTGACGTAGATGGGACCGTCTCAAAAATAAAATCTACGGAGGAGAGTACAGTCAATTATCTTGCAATGGATTGAAGAAACCAATCCACTGCAAGTTCATTGACCTAACACACTTCTGCACAGATTCATTTTTGATGAATTTTGTCAATTTTAGATGATTTAATCCTAAGAAAAAAGGTTTTCGAGTGAAATTTTGAGATGGTCCCTAAATGGGATGAACGATTCTCTGTTGTTAATTGATATAGCTAGAGAAGCCTGTGAAACATTTTAAATTGTTTTTTTTTAATTTTTTTTCCATTTTAAATGACATTTCCTTTAAAACACCTAAATGTTGAAATAGGTCCTTTTCTCTGACAGTTGGTCTCTTGGCTCATTGATGTAAACAGGATGAACGATTCCCCGGTTTAAATTGATTAAACCTGTGAACTAATGTTTTTACACTCCAGCAAAATTATTTCAGTGTTATTGAATGGTTGGTGTTTATAACGGTTTAACACCTTAACACAAAGGGTAGCTTTTTTCCGCTTGAAAGTTGAAAATTTTCAACTTTCAAGCGTGCACACTAAACGTTCGACAAATCTGAATTTTGGAATCCGCGCGGTAAAAACTGCCCGCGTGGAAATATACGCTGAATAGAAACCACGCTTTAACGGCTTAAAGTCCGGTTTCCATTCAGCGCATACCCTTTCTGGGCAGCTTTTTTCCGCTTAAAAGTTGAAAAATTTCAACTTTCAACCGTGCACGCCAAGCTTTCGACCAATCAAATTTCTGAATTTTAGAATCCCGCGCGGAAAAAACTTCCTGCACGGAAATTGAAATTTACGCTGAATGGAAACCAGGTTTAACTGCTTAACACGAATTTTGTACTCTTTTCCCCCAAACAATACATTCTAAACGCTACAATCAAATGTAGCTAAAGTTACGAAAGTGAATAATAAGTGGGCAGATTTAAGGCCATTTTTTACTTCAGAAAAATATCCGCATAACGGATACGGAAACGGAAAATGTGCATGCGTGTAAAAAATATATGAAACATAAATATGCACGATTTCGTTCTGCGAAAAATTTTCTGAAGCAAAAAACAGCCGTTAGAGAGCCCGGTACTCGTGCTATCATAGCCTGAATCCCAATTCTTAAAACTACTTACACAAGGTGCTTAGTTCCTCTCTTTTGTGACATCATAATTTCTTGATATTTCAAATCCTATTAATATCTAAGGGGGGTTATGTCATCCAAAATCAAAAGAAAATTATTAATAAATTCTGTTATCATTACCCCCTGATAATCTGAAATACCTTATTAATAAAAAAAAAGTCGGACAAAAAATTGGTCGGAGTAAAGTTTAGGCGGTAAAAACTTTAATCAATAACCCAAAATTTGGTCACTTTTTACCGACTAAAAATTATTAAGTATAATCGAAATATATCTGTAAATTTACTTAGGTCTTGAGTTTGTATTTGTTGATTTTATTCGTTCCGTTGTGTTTAAAATATCTAATAATTGTGTTCAAAACATCTATCTAATATCTATCTAATAGCTAATTCTCTTGGTTTTATTCCTCAGAAAATGACTAATTACAGTAAATTTGCACAGAAAAAAACTCTCCCAAGGAAGAAAAAAAATTAGCCCAGCAAAAAAAAGTTTGAAAAAAGTCGTGGTCAGCAAAAAAGAAAGTCGGCTTAAACTTTAGGCGGTAAAAACTTTTAGTCAGTAACCCAAAATTTAGTCACTTTTTACTGACATTTCTTTCATAAGGTACAACAAAAGAAAGACTGTTAAAATCTCACAAATACGGGTGATCTTCACACCTAGTCAAAAACCTGTTCAAAGTCCACGGTAAAGATGCTAGAAGAACAATTTTGGCGTTGTTCTGGCATCTTTACAGCGGACTTTGAACAAGATTTTGCTTACAGGGTACGACTATGGACTATTTCATTTTATTATTTTTTCTTGCTATTAATTATCTAAGCCTAAAGGTGGATCTTGACGTCACTTTTAACCAATGTGATGGTTTCATTTAGAGTTCCTAATTGAGATCCACCTTGTCATGTAACTTTATTTATATAACTACATAATTTTGACAGCGTCAATTGAATACGGTACATCTCTGCATACGCGTATTGATGGCAATAAACAGTTTCATATATGGCAATTAAAGGTCCATATACGGAGTTGCAGCGGTCAGTATTCAGCATATTCAAGAGTAGCGTCAAAAGTCATTATTGCTAGTGTACTAATCCTTCTAAAATCATATAAAGTCATAAAAATCCCCTCATACTAGGCGCAAAGTTAGCCAACTTCAGAGGAACTTATCGCGCAAAAGACTCGCATTCTGTTTTGAATATCTGTGAGTACAGACTTGCACATACCCCATACAAGCCTGAATATAACTGTGGAGAAGTGTTTTTGAGTATAGTTTTCAGCTTTTAAGTTGAAAACTGTACTCAAAAACACTCCTCCAAGGGTTATATCCGTCAGATATTCAGGCTTGGAATTGTCCAAAACTGACACTTTCGCCATGAATTATTTTTGTATTTATTTACATAAAATCGAAAATCGAAACTTTCCATTTTTTCAACTGTATAGTCTATTTATTTTAAGACGCGAATTTGAAAAACTATCAAATTCAGAAAATTTATAAAATTATATTGGATCGCCTAAAATCGCCTGGCGGTAAAGTTATCTATATATCGTAAACCCCTTTGTATAAGCCTACATAGTCATGTGATCCTATTGTTCTTCTATTGTTATAGCCCCAAAGTATAAAGTATAAACTTATGGGCTTATACACAGAGTTTGTTACGATAAACTATCAAAAGTTAAAAAAAACTCAGCTAATCACAAAAATGTCCCTACAGGCACACGAAGTTATATGAATGTAGAAAAGACTCTTTTCAAAATCCATATGACGCCGCATTCCCAATGGGACTGTCCCTTTATTTTACAATATCGAACAACTTGTGTTTTGTTTCTTGCTTACATCAGTATCAGACAGACTAGTGTACTGGGTAATAGGTTGATTCTGTAAATAATTAAGAAAACGTTCTATTTCAACCTTTGTGAAATTTACTAGCGTCCAGTCATCGTTCCCATAGTTACCTGACCGTGCTTCATTTTCGTTAATTACTTGAATGATAATACGAGAATTTTTGTCAGTTGTTTTATATTCCAGGCGAGCTTTTTCTTCGCTCGTATCTTCTTTTCCTTCATGTGGAACAATATTATTTTGCTCAACTTGGTTTTCCTCAACTACTTTATGAATCGCTTGCTCGTGTATTACTTCAGTAGTGATCACATTTTTATTAGTTCGATGTGACAATCTCTTACCAGTTGATCGATGCACTTCAGAAAATTTTAAATCTTCGCACTGAAAAAAAAGAAAAAGTTATAATAAGCAACACACAACAAACAAACAAATTGAATATAATTGGTTAACTATTTAACCCTATTTTGAATGGGGGAGGGGGGGGGGACAACTTAGCTAACAGAATCTGCAAACAGGTACCACAATGAGTTCCGACGACGTTACAACAAAACTAACGACGTAAGGAAAACATTTTTCTACTAAAAGTTCCTTTTGTAATTGACTACCATTGCGATAAGTAGTAAGTTTGTAGCACATCCTCATCAAAAATGACATAGCGGGAGGAGGACATGGGGTGGAATTCACCACCACGGAACTACAAAAGTCAAAATGAACCCAGGGCTAACAGGGCTAATGTGACATCCCCCAGATTCCCTTATGCTATTGAAATCTTCCAATTGGCCCACCTAATCTTTTCTTAGCTTCTTGGACGTTTCTGGACATCTTCAAACCTTATCTTTAAATTGAAGCCTACAATCTTGGACAACTTGTGTTGAGACATAATGTATATTTGTTGCAGTAGTTCCAATTTCCAGTGTTGGCAACAACCACCATAATTTTACGATAGAGAACCAACAGGGTGGCAAACAATAAGTGTAAAATTCTTGTTATTTGAGTTATATTGGTTCTCTCCAACATTCCTCTCCCTCTCCCCACATCCCCCCTTCTTTCCCTCCTTCCCCTCCCCACATCCACATGTTGCTGATTTGGTGTTGGCAATATTGAATGGGAGGGGGGGGGGAATTAATTTTTGTAAAAATGTAATAAATCTATATTTGCCTCAACACTTTTGGCTAAGATTGTAGATACTCTCACAAAATCATGTTTAACATTTTCAAAAATTAGACATTGGATCCCAATTAGATATTTGACGACCAATAACCAGAAAAGCAGAAGTTTTAAGGAATTATAAAAAATCCACACAGCAAGTAACTAAATAAAAGTCAGTTGACCGCAATCGGAAGCAACTCGAAGGTTCCTTTTTCGTTTTAACTTCTACCACAAAGGCGAGAACATTTTCCAGATCAAATTGTTCTCTTACTGACCGCACAGCATGCTGGTACTAACCACTGTATGGCACAGTAAGTGTGTTTAAAAACAATGAGAAAAATAGCTATTGTGTACTCTTAATTTTTTATAAGAAGCTTTTCTCCTTCAAATAAAGTAAAAAGTTCTGATTAGATGTAAGAATTACCTCTCTTTGGTCAGTTTCATCAACTCTTGCGTTGTTGTTTGTTGAATAAAAACCATGTGTTACGCTACCATCTTGATACTTAATTCCGCCTACATTACTTTCGAGGTAAGATTCATCTGAAGTCACTAAAACGCAATATACCCATACCGAACGTCATATCAACGTCATGTCAACGACGTCGATATGACATCGCGTGGCGGTAGAGTAGTCTATAAAATTAATGAAATGTACAACCTTGTTCCCAGGGCTTCTTGCCTTATCAAAATATGATCGTATTTCAATAAAGCACTTGGAACGAGGGTGTGACATGTATTGGATAACAGAGCCCACAGTAAAGACGCACTTTGTTCTAGCATCTTTACTGTTGATTTTGAACAAGTTTTGGTCCATTGAGTAGAGATGATTTCTTTCTCGTGACGGTCACCCGTACTCATAAGATTTTAACAGTCATGTTTTTGTTCTTTTTCAAATATTTAGGGGGTAATGTTTGCAAACATTGTAAATCTTTTTTTCTGATATGCGTGGTAACATACCCCCTAACTGATAATATTAACGGAAGATTCATATGATAAATAATAATGTGTTAAACTAGATTCAAGTCTCCAAATTGCCTTGGTCAGAATATTTTCGACATTTAAAATAATCAAAACGTTTACCATTCAATTGTTGTTGGGGCCATGTTAAGAAAAGCCCCAAATTATATATAACATCCACCCATATCGATATGGTAATGTTAAGCGCTTTTACTTTTATTATTTTTGTCATTTGCTCTCAAAAGTTCGTTTCGAATTTCAAAATAGCTTGATCTATGATAAGTTAAAATGTCAGCTCTAAACGAACGCATTAATATATAGGGATATAAGGAGGTTATAAGTTATCAAAATCAAAAAAATATTTTTCTAACTATTACCCCCTGGAATACAAAACTGCTCGAAAGAGTCACTGCTAAAATATCTTTAGACATGGGAGTGACTTTCACAAAAGTGACTTACAATCAATGTAGGTTTTCGTTCTTTATTCTAATTCTTCAAAATTTAATATATAACTGATATGCAACAGAGAAGGAAAAAATGACAATAGACCAATGACTTAAGTTACTGCACACAAAGAAAATTATTGCATTGTAAAAAGTTCTACATTGTTTTATGAGAATTGGCAATTAAAAAGTATTTTTTCCTGCATCATATTTTTAAATACCAGTGCATTTTTATAGGTGTTTGAACCAGCCAAAAAATCCAAATAGAAGTTGAACATTTTAATGTACAAAATGTTAATTTTCGTACCTGCAATCTCTTTAACTTTGGGATCCTTGTCTTCCTTCACTAACTCAACATTCCCTATCCCCATTTTCTTTGTCTCTACTGTTGCTATCGTAAGTTGTTTATCAGTTGTGTTTTCTGTGTTTAGATCCACTGCTCTAAACTCTGTTGTTGGTTGATCATGATCAGCATCTTTGTGAACAAGTGCTTCAGTTTCCAACTGACATCTTGCAGTAATATCGTTATCAAATGATTTTATATCGGTATTCTCTGATGAGCTATGTACATTTGCTATCATATGATCTATAATCACTTCATGGTGAACATGTTCTTCTGTGTGATACTCATACTTTACAGCCAAGTCTGCATCTGTATTTTGGTGTATTTGTACATTTGTGATTAACTCAAGTGTTTCAGCATGATCATGATTTATGTCAGCATCAATAGTAAGTTTATGCACCTCTTCTGTCACATGAGCTTTCGGCACATGGTCATTTGTGTTCAATCCAAATTGCTTAGTGTCAGCATCCACTGTTGGCATACGCACATTTGCTGTCGCATCGCTTGCATCTGCTTCTTTATTAATCACAAATGTTGCAGCATGGTCATTGTCAATATCTACTATACGCATATGAACCTTTGTTACTGTATCGCTTAAATTTGCATCTTTGTGTGCATGTTCTTCATTGTTGCACTCATATGCTATATCATGTTTTGTATCAACATCGACTTTTGGTATCTGCACTCCCGTTGTCATATCAATTACATCTTCTTCTTTGTCTACGTGGTCCACTGTCGTATGGTCTTCATCAACCTCGTTGCTTTCATGCTCTTCTGTGCTCAATTCTAATGGTGCTTCAAGCTCTTTATCGCATGGTTCTGCCTCGTTTTCCATTAATGGCGTAATCAATTCAGATGTTGTACTATCTGCATTCACAGCGGCTTGTGCATGTTCTTCTGTTCTCAACTCCCGTGACGATTTAAGCTCTTTTTCACACGATTCCGTATCAATTTCCACTGATGGCACAATCAATTCAGATGTTGCATAATCTGCATCCACATCGTTATGTGTATGTTCTTCTGTGCTCAACTCTGACAATACTTCAAGTACCTCTTCACACGATTCAGTGTCAATCGCTTGTGATTGTGAAATCAATTCTAAAGTAGTACGATCTGCTTCAATATCTCCATCTTCCGTGCTCAATTTTGTTAAAGATTCTTGCTTTTTTTCGTATGAATCGGCATCAATTTCTGCTGATGGCGTAACCAATGCAGCTGTCGTATGATCCCTGTCATTATGTGCATGTTCTACTGGGCTCAACTCAAATGAAGTTTCAAGCTCTTTTTCGCACGATTCCACCTCGATCTTCAATGATGGTTTAAGCAATTCGGATGTCGTATGATCTGCATCAGCATCTTTCTTTGCATGCAACTTTGTGCTCACCTCTGCTTCAAGCACCTTTTTGTATGGCATTGTATCAATCTCAACTGATGCCGTAATCAATTCAGAGGATACACGCTCTTCTGTATGCACATCGTTATGTGCATGTTCTTCTGTGCTCGACTCCAATGATGCTTCAAACTCTTTGTCCCAAGATTTTGTAATGATGTCCAATGATGGTACTACCGATTCTGATGGCGTATGGTCAGCATCCACTTCTCTATGCACTTGATTTTCAGAGTTCAACCCTACTGATGCTTCTAGCTCTTTTTCACGCAATTCTGTCTCGATCTCGGTTGTTTGTGGTATCAACTCTGATATAGTATCATCTGCATCTACATCATTGTATACAGTTTCCTCTGTGTTCAACTCTACTTTTTCACACGATTCCATCTCAATTTCCAACGATGGTTTAAGTAATTCAGATGTCGTATGATCTGCATTCAAATTTTTATGAAAATGTTCTTCTGTGCTTAGCTCTATTGATACTCCAAGCACTTTTTCACACGATTCTGCATCAATCTCCGAATATGGTGTAATCAATTCTGCTGTCGTATGATCGACATCCACATCAGTATGGGCAAGATCTTCTGTAATTAAGTCTATTGATCCTTCAATATTATTTTCACGTATTTCTGTCTCGATCTCTGATGATTGTGAAATCAATTCAGATGTCATAAGACCAGCTTCAAAATCTTCATGTGCGCGTTCTTCTGTGCTAAGCTCTATTGCTGCTTCGAGCTCTTCATCACATGATTTTGTATCGATCTCTAATGTTGGTTCTACCGATTCTGATGGCGTATGATGATCATCTACGTTTCTATGCGCCTGCTTTTCTGAGCTTATCTCTATTGTTGCTTGTAACTCTTTTTCGCATGATTCTTGCTCGATTTCCAATGATTCTTCAACCAACTCGTGTATCCTAGGATCTTCATTCAAATTTTTATGTCTATTTTTTTCTGAACTTAACTCTATTGATGCTTTAAGATCTTTAAAGCATGAACCTGTACCAATCTTCACTGCATCCCCCTCTTTATGAGAATGTTCTTCCGTGCTCAATTTTATTAATGCTTTAAGTTCTTTATCACATGATTTTGTATCAGTATCCGCTGTTTGTGTAATAAATTCCGATGTTGTATGATCTGCTTCCACGTCTTGATGTACATGTTCTTCTGTACTCAGTCCTAATGATGTCTCAAGGTTTTCATCACATGATTCTGTATCGATTGCTATTGATGGTTCAACAAATTCTGATTTCATATGATCTTCATCCTTATCTTTACTTGCATGTCGTTCTGCGTTCAACACTATTGATGATTCAAGCTCATTTTCACATGATTCTGTCTCGATCTCCGTTGATTGTGGAACCAATTCTGATACCGTATGAACTGCATCCACATCATCATGTACGTGTTGCATTGTGTTAAATCGTACTTTTTTACATGATCCTGTCTTTGACTCCAATGACGGTGCAACTAATTCTGATGGCGTATGGTCTGCATCCACGTCATAATATGTACCAATTTCTGAGCTGAACTCTACTGATGCTTCGAGCACTTTTTCACATGATTCGGTTTCGATTTTCAGCAACGAAATATCCAATCCAAATGTTTCATGATCTGCAGCAACATCTTTATGTGCATGCTCTTTTGTGGTGGTCAACTTTATTGACGTTTCATGCCCTTTATCACATAATTCTGTATCAATCTCTGCTGATGGCAGTATCAATACAGATGTCATATGATCTGCATCTACATCTTTATGCACATGTTCCTCTATGCTCAACTCTATTGATGTTTCAAGCTCTTTGTCACATGGTTCTGTCCCAATCTTCAGCAATGGTTCAGCTAATTTTGATTTCGTACTATTTGCATCCACGTCATTATGTGGATGTCTTTCTGTGCTCAATTCTACTTTGGCTTCAAGCTCTTTTTCACAAGCTTTCGTCTCGATTTTCAATGATGGATGATCCAATTCAGATTTAGAATGATCCGCATCCAAATCTTTATGAGCAATTTCTTCTGTGCCCAACTCTATTGCTGCTTCAAGTTTTTCGTCACATGATTCTGTATCAATATCAACTGTCGCCAAAATAGCTTCAGATGTCGTATGATTTGCATCCAAATCTTTATGCACATTTTCTTCTATGCCAAACTCTATTGATGCTTCAAGTTCTTTGTCACATGATTCTGCATACATTGTACATTGTTCTGTATCAATCTCCGCTGATTGTCGTATCGATTCAAATGTCACATGATCTGTATCTACATCTTTATGTGCATATTCTTTTGTGCTCAACTCTATTGACGCTTCAAGTTCTTTGTCACATGGCTCTGCCTCAATCTTCAGCGATGGTTCAGCTAATTCTGATTTCGTACCATTTGCATCCACGTCTTCATGTGTATGTCTTTCTGAAATCAATTCTACAGAAACTTCAAGCTCTTTTATACATGCTTCTGTCTCGATTTTCAATGAGGATTGATCCAATTCAGATGTCGTATGATCTGTATCGAAATATTTATGTGCATGTTCTTCTGTGCTCAACTCTATTGATGCTTCAGGTTCTTTGTCACATAGCTCTGTCTCAATCATTAGCGACGGTTCAGCTAATTCTGATTTTTTACCATTTCCATCCATGTATTCATGTGTTTGCATTTCTGAGCTCAATTCTACTGAAGATTCAAGCTCTTTTGCACATGCTTCTGTCTCGATTTCCAATGATGATTGATCCAATTCAGATGTCGTATAACCTGCATCTAAATCTTTATGTGCATGTTCTTCTGTGCTCAACTCTATTGACGTTTCAAGTTCTTTTTCACATGGCTCTGTCTCGATCTTCCGCGATGGTTCAGCTAATTCTGATTTCGTACCATTTGCATCCACGTCTTCATGTGTATGACTTTTTGAGCTCAATTCTACTGAAGCTTCAAGTTCTTTGTCACATGGCTCTGTCTCAATCATTAGCGACGGTTCAGCTAATTCTGATTTTTTACCATTTCTATCCATGTATTCATGTGTTTGCATTTCTGAGCTCAATTCTACTGAAGCTTCAAGCTCTTTTTCACATGGTTCTGTCTCAGCTTTTAGTGATAGTTGATCCAATTCAGATGTCGTATTATATGCATCCAAATCTTTATGCGCATGTTCTTCGGTGCTCAACTCGATTGATGATTCAAGTTCTTTTTCACATGGCTCTGTCTCGATCTTCCGCGATGGTTCAGCTAATTCTGATTTTGTACCATTTCCATCCATGTCTTCACGTGTTTGTCTTGCTGAGCTTAATTCTACTGAAGCTTCAAGCTCTTTTGCACATGCTTCTGTTTCGACTTTCAACGATGATTGATCTAATTCAAATGTCGTACGATTTGCATCCAAATCTTTATGCGCATGTTCTTCTGTGCCCAACTGTATTGCTGCTTCAAGTTTTATGTTACATGATTCTCTATGCATTTTACATTGTTCTGTATCATTCTTTGCTGATAGCGATATTGATTTAGATGTCGTATTATCTGTATCCATATCTTTATGCGAATGTTCCTCTGTGCTCAACTCTATTGATGTTTCAAGTTCTTTGCCACTTGATTCCGTATCAATCCTCACTGTCGGCGGTATCAATTCAGACGTCATATGATCTGCAAAAACATCTTTATGCGAATGCTCTTCTGTGCTTAACTCTATTGACACTTCAAGCTCTTTTTCAGATTCTTCTCTCTTGAGTTTCAATGATTGTTGATCCAATTCAGATGTCGTATGATCTGCATCCAAATCTTTATGTGCATGTTCTTCTGTGCCCAATTTTATTGATGTTTTAAGCTCTTTATCGCATGATTTTGTATCGATATCCACTGTTTGTGTAATAAGTTCCGAGGTTGCATTATCTGCTAATGATGCTCTAAGGTCTTTATCACACGATTCTTTATCGATATCAATTGATGCTTTAACCAATTCTGATTTTTGATGATTCGCTTTATTGTCTAGATGTGCATGTTCTTCCGTGCTTAACTCTAATGATGCTTCAGTCACATTATGACCTAATTCTGTATCGCTTTCTGCAGAAGGTGTATTCAATTCAGATGTTGTATGATCTGCTTCCACGTCTTTATTTGCATGTTCTTCTGTGCTTGATTCTAACGATGCTTCAAGCTTTTTATCACATGACGCTGTTCCGATATAGACTGATGGCAGAATCAATTCTGCTGATGTAATATGATCTCTGTCCAAATCACTATGCATATGCTCTTTTGTGCTCATTTCTAATGTTTCGTTAAGCTCTTTGTCACATGACTCAACATCAACTTTAATTGAAAAATCTAGCGTTGTATGGTCTTCATCAATGTCTTCATGTACGCGTTCTTTGTTTGCGTGTTTTTCCATGTTCAACACTTTTGTAGCGTCCAAATCTGTTGTGTGAGTGTTATCTGCATCTGTATGAAGACGTTCGTCGGTTGCCATATCGTCTGCATCTGCTTCTTTATATGAAAGTTTGTTTGTGTTAGACACATATGTTATAACTGGGTCTAAAGCACCAGATTCTGTTCTAATACAAACTGATGTAGTATGATTAGCATCTAGACTCTTGTGCACATGATTTTCAGCTTTTAATTCGAATGATAACTCCTCATTAGTATCATTTACTTCTGTGTCTATCCTCCCGATTTGTAACACCACTTTGTTACCTACAATTGCATGTACACTTGGTCCTGTGCTCATATCATATATTATATTCACCTTACTATCAGGCTCTTCTATGTCCATCTCACTCGATATTTCTTGTAACATTGCTTCTGTGCGTACATCAGCTCTCGTATCGACATTAACTGTTGCGGTTTGCAACTCTCCGCCTGCATAATTATAGGCAGACATTTCAGTGGTCACTTCTGATACGCTATTTCCTGCTCTTTCATTTTGCTTTACGATAATTTCCTCTGTTCCGAAAAGCATTTTTCTTGTAACCTTTTCAACATTGAACTGGTTAACAGCATTATATTTGTAATGCCTATTAACTTCGGTGGTTTCTTCATCTCGTCCCAAGTTTATTATCTCTGTAGAGTTTATGCAGGGATCGTTAACTTCATTTTCTCCATTGAATTGTTTCTTATTCAAATCTTGAGTTAGATCTGTTGACTTGGTTATGCTATAAGAGAGATCGGTTTCTTCCATTTTGGATGATAATGCAATATAAGAAGATTTTGAAATAATTTTAAAAGGATGGCCATTCTGAATAAATTTCTCGTTTGAAGATACTTCAGTACCAACAGTTTCTGTAACAGTTTGGATATTTTCATCATCGTTACTGCCATGCTCCTCTTCAATACTTACTTCAGTGATAACAGTTTCAGTTTTGATTTGAGTATTTTTCTCTTCGCTGCTGTCATGTCCCGGTCCAGAAGGTATTTCAGTGTCAACTGTTTTTGTTTCGACTTGCATTTTTCCCTCTCCGTTAATGACGTTGCTCTCTCCACTGTAATCTGATGTCAGACTTGTAAAGCTGACATATTTACCATACTCTTGAACGACCTCTGTGAATGTCTCTTTGTTTTCCATCGTATAGCCAGACTCAACAATTGTTTGCGTTGTATGTTGATTTATCGTAACATTTGTAACACTTGTGCTGGTCTCTTCATCTTGAAGATTGAATGTTTTGGTTGGTATATGATCACGAGGATCCATTTTTGTTCTATTGATTTAAACGTGTCACTCGGATTTCATTTCTTGCCTTTTGGTATCGCTTGAAGGTCTTTGAGAACCTAGAAACATAAAAAAGTATATGTAGTTTGAAAATGACAAAAAATAATTGATTTTTGATTTAATGGACCGGCGCAGGAAAACAAGTTAAAGAGATGCAGGTATATGATCATTTTTAGTTCATTTTCACCTCTCTGATATGTGTCAGCATGCCATCACAAAATAACGGTTAGAATCGGTTTGTTACAAGTGTTGAGAGAAATATTGGGCAAAGAAATTTAAAGTGTGTACAAATCGGATTTCCAAGAGGCCAAAAATTCGCTGCATAAACCAAAAGAAAAGATTTTATTGGTAGAAATTGACGTCACACCATATTGCGAATCGAACTCGGTTTGGTAGAGGACTCTCACTGCGATATCAACAAGTGCCCAATTGGCTGAAGATTTGCGCACCTTGAAGCTACTACAATCCTAGCCATCAATACTTGCGACAAACTGAAATCTTCGCAAAAATTCAGAATATCAGCTGAGAGAAAAAGCCTTAAAATTTGATTAGCAAAACGAACGACACGAAAATTCGAATCTAGTTATTAGGCTGCTATCACAACTGAATTGATCGAGTTTACAAAGACCCAAAATCCAAAGTTTATATCTCCGAGATAAATCTCTAGTGACCTCAAAATGTCACACATTCTGAAAAAACGCCAATCTAGGCACATTGTCTCCTATAACGCTATCTCTTTAACTCTGCAGTATCGAATAAGCGTAGGGGGTACGATTATTACTTTTTAGAAATTTTCCAACCCCCAGATTTATTTTAGATTTTAGATTTAACTTTTAGGAAATCAATAATAACATAAATCAGTCAACTCGCTAAAAAGCTAAAATGCACGTTTAAAATAACGCGAAGTTAGAATAAACTAGATATATCTTTGCGTGAACAATTTTTCTTTTAATGCGTCCAATAACAGGCAGAATATAAATAAGCCAAAATTGTCAAAATAAAAAAAAGAATCAATTAAGCCGCGTAATGTAGCTATAAGCAAACCTCCTTGCTATAAGTGGTCTCTCCTTCATAGAATGTTTTTAAATATCACTTTTCTAAAGAATTCGATATGTAATTCATTTGTGGTGAAGATTCTTACGCTTATTCAAGTTATTATTGTTACAAAAAGAGGTTGGTGTTTTCTCAAATCACTAATCACCTACCAGCAACCGACCACCGCCCAACTGATCAGTGTTGAACCGATTAGCTGACCAGCAAAAACCGACCATCCGACTGTGAATATTCTGCAGACATTCCATAACCACACCATAACCATAACCATAATCCTGACATAACCATAACCTTACTGTTATATTAACCATACACACCTTTACCATAACCATACCATAACCATACCGTAATCATAACCATATCGTAACCATATCGTAAACACAAGCATATCGTATTAATATCCCTAACCATCCCATAACCATATCATAACCATACAACAACAATGCCATAATCAAAAATGTAACCATAATCATATAGTAACCATACTGGATTCATACTGTAGCCGTAACCGTAACAAAACCATACTGTAACCATTATCATAAATTAGCCATAACCAAACCATTACCAAAACCTCAACGTAGTCGTAACTATACTATTACCATATCATGACCATACGTAGCCATACTGTAAACATAACCCTAAAACAACCATAACCTTGACATAATTCTACCTTTACAACACCATATAACTATACTTTAACCATAACCATAATCACGCCATAGCCATAAACATACCGTATCAACACCGTAACAATACCATACAGTAACCATACCGTAACAATAACGTAACAATACCACAACCATACCGCAGCCATACCGCCACCATACCGCCACCATACCGCCACCATACCGCCATCATATCGCCACCATACCGCAGCCATATTCTCACTGAATGGAATGCTTGAGGTGCTAAATAAGCCTTAGGCGTAATTCGTTAAGTGGCCATTCACGCGCAAATCAATGACAGAATACTATTTTCTGATGGACCTCATGTTATTCCAAATTCTGTCATAGAAATATTCACCTAAAGGTGGATCTCCACTAGGCACATTCGTTTGCGTGAATTGTACATGAAAACATTACAATGGTCGAAATTGATGTCACCTGCCAGGTGACGTCACTTTCAACCAATGTAATGACTTCATTTAGAATTTGCGCGAACGAATTTCCTTAATGGAGGTCCGCTTTAAAATTAATATTTAAATGCAGCTATGTTATCCAAAATATTAAAGAAAATATTTATAATTTTGATAGCTCTTTGCCCCCTAAATATATATAAAAAACCCAAAGAGAATGAGTGTTAAAATACCGTTAAACCGGGGAACAGTTAGAAAAGAGTTATTATCAGTTTTGTTGATTGCAGTTTATAACTGCCCAGAGGGCAAAAACTAGTTCAAAGTCCACAGTAAAGATGTTAAAATAATCATTGAAAGCAGAATTCGTTGTTCTAACGTTATTTTGCTGACTTTCAACAGGTTTTTGCTGACCGGGATAAGTCTGACTGAAAATAAGGTAGAAAATATTTCATGGTAACACACTATGGCCAAATGACGTTGAACAATATTGATTCACTTTGGCCTCGTCTGACTGAGGCGTGTCCACGATATTACTTCCAGCTAGAAAAACTTAAAGTAGATGATATACAACATTTTTGCTACACCGGTATCAAGCGTGGAAAAGATTCTGATGAAATATGACGCAAGTTTGAACGTCACACGTTCTTAATAGCGGTAACTGATTAAGAACGTAAATACTTTACTGAAAATTGAGAACAAGCTTAGAACTTCATATGCTGTAAATAAATAAGTTACGCTACGAAAGCATGGAAATGAAAAAACAAAACAAAAATACCGTTATTTAGGTTAACTCTCTCTTGATAAACGCCCGTATTTAAAATATTTGAACAGCCATGTTTCTGTTCTTTTTCATATTTGTAGGGGGTTACCGATAGCAAAACGTTATTTCTCAACTGTGATAAGATCATTAACGTCACAAAAGTTAATGAACTGTTCTTGACTTCATCCCATAAAATTTGAATAACTTATACTTTTCAAACCATTCATTACAGGGATAGACCTATTCACATATAGAGCAATTTTTAGGCCACAATCCATCTGTTTCATTTGTATCGCACGGTAGCTAAATGAAATTTTCGCAAAATGAAGGCTTTTATTCCCCTAAAACAATTCCAGAAAGGATAAAAAACCCGCAGTTTTTGAGAAATATCCCTTTTTTCAGAGGCAATTTACACGTGTTCGATTCCCGTGCCTTTCGAGATGTTTTCAGAATCGGGAAAAAATAACAAAATACGGAATGGATCAAGCGAGTTCTGCATAATAGATTTTGAGGTATATTAGCAAGGTCAGCATAAATATATATAAATCTAAATCTGAAGTGCCTTACACAAACTAGGTAGATAATATTTATTCATTGACAGAGATCTTGTATCTATTTAATGCGGAATTTGTGCAAACTCTGAGTGGAGCTGGATCAACAATGTGCCACAAAAAGAAGTGTATATGGTCAGTTAATGTGCCACAGAAAGAATTACCTCCATACTAACTTGGGAAAAAGTGTCACCATGTATCAAGGAGTATGTTCAAAACTTAACATTCTATTTAATCACTGATCTCTAGCTACCAGGACATGCTACTAAAGTTATTTTAGAAACTATGATGTGGGTGATATTTTATGTATATAAACTCAAGTTGTACTGATATTTCTTTCATACTGGACAGGTCTTAATACGGTTAAAGCAGTCAAAATCCCTAAGCTGTATCAACAATTTTTTCAGTTTGCTATTGCTAGGAACTATGTATTTATAGAGAAATCATATTTTATTTTAATATTCATTAGGGAAAGTCTACGT
>JAULBZ010002909.1:0-17629 GCA_032360805.1 Neoturris breviconis
TAGGGAATCAAATTTTCAGAATGTGTAACTGACTTGATAAGCTTTCATGTCATGTATATAAAAGTTTGACTAAAATAGGGTGATTTTGCACCTTTAATGGAAGAAATTTTGGCGAATTTTGGGCATTTTTGCGAAAAAAATTGTTTATGGCCAATTCGCGACATTAAATTCCCCGCGAAAAAATCTATTATTCGCGAAATTAAATTCTCGCGAAAATTAATTTGCGACATTTAAATTTTACCTTTATTACACGTCTTTTTAGAAAATTTATTTTTCAATATTTTATTGCACAATAAGTAAGCAGGTTTTCATATAAACATATTTGCAGATGACGAAGTTTAAGAAACATTTTTTTCGTATTTCTGTATACTTCCTTTGTACCTGTCCATCTACTTTTGTCTCATCTTATCCGCATTATTCATCATGTAGAAATATTCAGTGATACTACCAAGGCACATGGATAAATGAACTTGCAACTTCGCTTGATCTCTGTTGAGTTGGGGTGTTTACAGTCAATTTGCGAATTGACTTCTCGCAAAACAAATGTTTACAGTTAATTTGCGAAATTAAATTCTTGCGAAAACATTGGGACATAAACTTTCGCGGAATAGGACAAAAGACTAAGAGGAAAGTGATTATTTTTGCAATAACAGGAACTATAATAAAAAATACGAAAACAACGTTGTCTATGTCGTCTAACTCTTTAAGTGTATCAAACGCATCTTTTTCATATCCTAGAATCCATTGCGTCTCTGGTTGCTATATTAGAAAATTTGGCATATAGGAAATTTTAAAAACTTTCGCGGTTGGACCGTCTATAAAACATTCAACTTCGAAAGTTTCTTTCCTTTTTTTATAAGAAACTCGTTTATAAGAAATCTTCATTTAGGATCCTAAATAAACTAGAAAATGTTAGTACAGTACGACCCCCGTTAAAGGGGACACGCAAGGGGAACAATAAAGCCGTCCTACTTAGCGGGGGTCCCACTTAAGCGAGCCTCGGATAAGTGGGATTTTAGTTGAAATTGTCCCACTTATCGGGTCAATAACAGAATCTTTCCGCCTACCAATTCGGCCATTATTTACTTCACGTGGAATAAGTCTTCATGTTTATTGAAACATGTCTCTTTTTTGATTTTGAAAAAAAAAATCGAGTTACATACGTTCGATTTTTCGAATAATCATACGAGTCCCATTTAAGCGGGCTTTTTACTTAGCGGGGGTCCCACTTATCCCGGATCCCAGTTATGCGGGGTTTTTTAGTCTAAGCGAGTAAGGGAAATCCAGGGTCCCACTTTACGGGGTCCTACTGTACTACAAATATTTTCCTAGTTCAGGGATAAGAAACTTTTTTCGCCATAAGCGAATGAAGCTTACTAAAAACTACAAATGAAGTGTGTAAGTTTAGCCATTTTCAAATAACATGGCAAAATAGAAATAAAGCACCGCATTAGAAATTCAAAAATACGTTAGACACTTTAATCTTCTAACCGAAATTGAACACAAAGAACTTTTATCATATTAAGCGTCTTCGAAATTGATGTTCAAATTCAGATTAACCATTTTGAGCCGAAAAAAATAAGAAACACTTTTAAGAAACTAAAAATGTTATTTTTTGGTGCCAAAATAAAAAACTTTTGCCAGTAGCTACACCTTTTTTTATAAGAATCTTAGAATTTCAGTGAGAACTGGAGTTTCTTTTTTTTACCAAAAATTTTGGAACTCGAGTTTCTTATTTGTTTCTAGATTATGAAAGTGGTACTGCTAACAAACATAAAATCTTAATAAAATGTTTAATCTGACAAGTAAAGAACTGTTTTTGGTACAAATAAGACCTACATCGGTTTCAGAGGTTAGAATTGCGAGAATGTTTCTTATCGCTTGCAACATATCTTATATAAAAAAAACGTGTATTTAAGGTTGATTTCCATTAGGCGGAAAATTCCGCGCGTAATCCAAAAGAAGGCATTCCATTGGTAGAAATTTACATCACAAGCTTTATAAACATCTGATATACATTGTCAACCTATTATGGCATGAAAGGCTGTTTGAATACGGAGCCATACAGCTCCGTATATGGAGTGCATTACCATATATGGCAATACACAGTCTGTATACGGAGTTATAGCCCGTGTTTATTAGCTTTTCAGATTGTATATTATAAATAACATTATACCTATCTAAGTACACTTTTTTTATATAAGCAAATAAGCTTAAGTCTTAGAATTTGCTTAACTGAAATCCCAGTATTAGAAGTTGCTTTCACTTTTAAAAGAAGGTATTAGAAAGCCCGATTCTAGGAATTTTTACCGAAGTATAAATATATACGACACATAGGTATTTTTGTTGTTGAAAAATAGAAAAAAGAAAAGATAATACAGCATTTCGAATTGACATACAAATCTAAAAATAAATTTGCATTTTATGAAGTTGCTTATGATTATGATAGTGAGTACTGAAAGTCGCTAAAGTTTTTACTGTCCGAGTACAGGTTGTTTATAAAATGGTTGCTTATATAAAAAAGAGTGTATATGTTATATATATTATAATTAGAAACTTATCTAGCTAAATACATAGAAACAAAATGGAAGGACTTCATAAGGATGTAAGGTTTTGTCTTCTTCGAATGTATGAACTTGCAAACATCCTTGGTCCTTGTGAATAAACAGAATAAGAGAATGATATTCACTTGCTTTGATGAATCTCTTACTTACGATGTATTTTATAATAACCTAATTAACTAGCAAATATTAAAATATAAATATAATTCTATAGAACAAAGTGTTCTTTAAAAATGACCATTTACGGGGGTATATACCCCCATATAGTACCATATATGGTACTAAACATCAGAGAACATTTTAAAACTATCATTAGCTCTAACAATAATAAAAATAATAAAAAAGTTCATACATAATCAAGATGTTGCATTTGTTATATATCAGACAGATTTTCTTCTCTTTTCCTGTCTTTCTTGTAAATTAACTGAAATTTCAAAGCGTTAACGATTTAAATTTATCGTCTGGCAATAAATAGACCATTTTTGGGGCAAAACTGACTAATTTTCTAAAAGGCGGACACCTCTGATTAGAGGACACAATCCTTTGCACCGATGGTGCCCGCTAATTAGAGAGTCGACTGTATATAGCTTTTAATTTATTAAACATACCAATAAAATGGTATCCGAATAAATCCATTATCAGATGGCGAAAGCTAAATAAATAAAAAAAAAATAATAATAATTTTTTCGTTTTTATTAGGACCATACCAGTGAACAACGACGTTGTTTTCTTGAGTTTTTAATGCGGACTTTGAACAAGTCTTGGCCCAGTGGTATTATTTTGTTTTTTTAAATGCTCCTTTAGGGATTGTCTAAAAAAATTATAAAAAAGAGTACTAATAAATCTATAAAAAAAAAAATTCGTATTAAATTCAAAATTATCCAAAATTATATAAAAAAAACCTAAGAAGAAAAAAAAATGATTAGGCTTTACTTCCCAACAAAAAGAAAAGGAAGAGAAACCGAAGTGTATGAAAGAATACTTTTCGTTTGATATTTTAAAAACATACAACTATCCTAGATTTTTTAATTTTTAAAACGATCAAACTGAAAATTGTACTCAAAAACACTCCCCACATATAGCTTTAAAGCCGTCGCACAAAGCTATTACATTGGTTAAAAGCGACATCACCTGTCAGGTTATATCACTTTCAACCAATGCAATGGCTTCATTTAGAATTCGTGCAAAGCCGTTACACACCATATCTACAGTTATTGATAGATTTTTGAAATCATTAAGACTCCACAGATATTATCTGGTTACTAAATAACTATTTCTTCTCGTGCATGATTAATTGATTGTGGTGGTCGCGTGATGTGATGCGTTCGAGACGATTGAATTGGTCCCGTGATGTATTCAATACGTTTGAATTGGTCAAGTGATGCGTTCGAGACGTTTGAATTGTTCATAAGACATAAAGAACTAATATGGAGTTAAGAATTATAAAATCAAAGGTATTGAAAGTAGCCCCCAAACCGAGTGAAAGTAAAACGAAGCAAATATGATTTGCATACACACACTATGTATCATTTTGTCTTTTTAAATAAATTTTTTCAAGACTTGTATACTGTATGCTACGGTATACATGATATATGTATAAGTAAATAAAATTCTTTATTAATATTAATTAAAGGGATTATTTTATATAAACATTTAAACTTTTATATCCCCTAAGTGGTTTGTAATACAGTTAATTACAATTAATCTCTTTGAGTTATCTCTCATCATTAAATTTATATCTCCAAGTATTGAGGAGGAAGCTTTCCAAAAAAACAAAATGACTACCAAAACGATTCATGGTCAAAGATTTTTAGGTCCAAATGTGACTCCAGCCAAATCCTTATAACCTGAATAAAAAACATTTCTAAGTCCACAAAAATCATAATCATTTTTTTCTTTGCAGATACTTGGTTAAGCGCTGACAAAGAAACATCTGCCTGGCGATCTCATAATATTGCCTAGAACGTCACAATCAAATTTAAAATTTGTAGGTACCACACCTTTTTAGTCCATTGGACCGAAAATGCAATTTGAACCCTTTATGCCTGAAATCAAAACATTTTTGGTGAGTCCTTCCAAAACATTGCCTCGCACGCTGGTACCAAATTTCAAAATGCTAGCACTTCGGGAACATGGTCTATTAAAAAAGCCGGCTTCTGCCGAAAAGAACAAATAGTCACTGTGGAGGAGGGGATACAAAGCCTGAATATATGCTGACACCACTCCTCCACAGGTATTATTTGCTCTTATTTCAAGCACTGTAAATCATCGAAGTAGGTATAAGCAAGTCTAAAAGTAACTGTGTAATGTAGATTTTTTTCAAAGCGGAAAACTATACTCAATCAAAGGTACGGTATTGAAAGTAGCCCACCAAACCAAGTGAAAGTTAAACCTAAGCACGTAAATATGAATTGCATACACACATTATACAATGTTTGAAATATGTCTTTATTAAGATGGTAGAGTCTCAGTTTAAATAAATAATTGGAACACCTTTTTCAAGGTAAAATTATGTCAGGTCCTTGTGGAGGAGAGTAGCGAAATTTCATATCTAGGATAAACACCCACATTTTACATGGCATTAGGATTTCATGTCCTTATTAAGTTGATAAAGTTTCAGGCCAAATAAACAATTGGAACACCATTATCAAGTTAAATTATGTCAAGTCACTGTGGAGGAGAGTAGTAAAATTTCACATCAAAGATAAACACCAAAATTTTACATGTCATTAGGATTTCATGTCTTTATTAAATCGATAAAGTTTCAGATCAAATAAACAATTGGAAAACTTTTATTAAGACATAATTACATTAAATCACTGTGGAGGAGAGCAATTTCATACCATAGCCTGAAGCAATACTAAACTATGTTATTGTTATGCTATGTTCAGTGGGACCATTAAAGATAAGTATATAGAAACATGGTATCTATTAGCAAGTAACAAAATCTTGTAGAGGTGGTGGTCATCATCTTTATTAAAATTAAAAAGAAATAGAGAATAATGAAATAGAAGATTACATATTCATTAAAACAATTTATTCTTTTGTTAACAAATCTTCCTGGAATTGTGTATTGTCATTATATTTCTAATTTGAATTGAGAGCAACATACAATTAATTATTTTATTAAGAATCTCTACCTTTCTTGAATTGTGTATTGTCATTATATTTCTAATTTGAATCATGAGTCATTAACAATGTTACAAACAGCTATACTCATGATGGTAATTAAGTAACCCTAAAGTGAATACACATTAATATTTATTTCAAAATTAAAGAAGGAAGCTTCCCAAAATCTTTTTTTTTTTCATTTGTTATGATCTCAAAAAGTTGAGGAGAGAGCTTCCCCAAAATACAACAAAATGGCTGCGAAAAAATATTCATAGTCAAAGTCTCATAGAAAGGTTAATTTTCAAAAAAAAAATTAAGTCAACAAATATCATGAGAAAATCATTTTGGTGAATGTAAATCTAATGTTCGAAAATTTTCTCCACTTTAGAAACATCCCTTTTTTGCCGATACTCGGTCCCGAGTTGACGAAATTGAAAAAATATTCTCCAGCGGTCTCGTAATGTTGCCTAGAATGTCATAACCAAAGATCAGGACGGTACCACGCTTTTTCGGTCCATTGGTCTGAAAATGCAATTTAGACCCTTTTTGCCCAAAACGAACGCTGGTACCAAATTTCAAAATACTAGCCCTTCGGGAACATGGTCTATTAAAAAAAGCGAGACGACGACGCTGCCGATGCCACAAAGTGATAGCAATAGCCCATCAAACTTTGTTTGGTGGGCTAAAAAACCACGTGACGAGTGAACATAAAAATATCGTTGAAAATTTGTGCCAAAACGAAATTGAATATGGTCAAGTACGATCTATATTATGACTACCAAGTATCACAATACAGTTCATTGTAGATAGACTGCAACCATATCAACGTAGAATAATCACCGTTCTGACGTCCAGTCGTCAAAACGACGTCTTTACGGCATTAAGTAAAGGTTCTCAGAATAAGTGCGTGGATTTAACTTTGCGAATGAGGCTTTTTTTTTTAGTATTATTGTTTGAATATATATTACCTTGACAATTTTAAGTAAGAAATATTTTAAGAAACTTTTGGAACTAAAAGCCTCATTTTTTGGCACTAAAATCTAGGAAACTTTCAGTACTACACCCTTCGGCAGGTTTCTTATAAAAAAATTTTTAGAAGATATGCCTGCAATAAATTTAAGAAATACTCCAAAAAAAATTTACTAGATTCCAGCAGATAATTAACGAAACAGCGCCAAGTCTCTTTATTTCGATAATTAACGAAATGGCGTCAAGTCTCTTTATTTCGCACTTCTTCCTCGTTGTAAGTTCTCGGTCTCCGACAAAATGGTAAAACAACAGCTACGCCACCAAAACGAGGCATATTCGTTGATGGTAATGATATCCATTTGTCTGTAACCTACGCATTAAATACATATAATATGTACACGAGCCTCAACATAAACTATCGGACATCACCTATTGAAGAGTGCTTTGAGTAAAAAACACTCCTCCCAGGTGATATCCGACAGTTTGAGGCTTGGTACCACAGGGTTCCATACAGTGTTCCCATTAAAAAGAATAAGCACACTCTGCTGTCACGTGATGCTTTATTAACGTCGAAAAGACATCATTTTGACGTTACGACACCAATACGACAACTTTTCGATGTTGATATGATATCGCATGCCAGGCAGGAAGAATGTTATAAATATTATCAGGGTTCGAAATAACAGCCGGTCATCACTGTGGAGGAGAGATTTTTCAGAATATTTTCAGCCAACTTCCGTTCTTCCGTTCGTGCGAATTCTAAATGAAGATATTAAATTGGATGAAAGTGACATCATCTAACAGGTGACGTCACTTTCAACCAATGCAATGGCTTCATTTAGAATTCGTGGAAACGTGCCTTTATAATATAAACATAATATCTGCAAAGATAATTTTTACCTCGTTATACCATTCAGCATCTTTACAAGTTTGCATATAGCTGTTCATTCCACCTATAGCTATTATTCTTCCAAAGAAGGATACCATAGCGTGACCACCACGTGCTTGTTGTAATGGATGACACACATGCCAAGTATTTGTTTCCGGATTATATTTTTCAACAGTACAAATAGAGCCTGTATATGAATTTACTCCCCCAGCAACGTAGATATAACCTAAATCAAAAAAATATTTGAATTATGCTATTCCTTGAGTATATTCTCAAAGAACACTTTTTAAAACGTTTGAAAGATGAAGACTCACAAGTCTTACAAAGTATTTTAAATAATGTTAAAAGTGCTTAAAATAGGAGCAAATAATCATTGTGGAGGAGAGATTGGCTGAAGTGCTATCCTGAATAAACATTCATGAAATAAAATAAAATAAAGATTATTTTCTTATTTAAAAGCCCTTCATAATACTTCCAGATGTACTCAAGAAAATTGTCATAAAAATAAGAAAAAATAATCACTGTAGAGGAGCACTTTCTAAGAATAGATTCAGGCATTATAGCTTGAAGTTATGGTTAAAAATCACACCACCATAGTGGTTATTTGCTCTTATTTTGGCCACTGAAACAATAATCACTGTGGAAGAGGGATTCACAGTGATTATTTACTCTTATTCTAACACTGTAATCATACCTGATAAAACAGTCACTCCAAGATCACATCTATTAGTTTTCATAGGAGCAATATTTTCCCAAGTATTAGCCTCTGGTTCATATACTTCACAAGTACGTAGTTCACCAAGACTATCTTGAAAGCCACCTACTGCATACAGTTTCGATTTGTATTCGCATAAACCAAATCTTCTTCGCCTTGATTTCATATTTGCAACTGCATGCCACTGGTTGTTACTTTCATCATATTTTTCAACATATCTGAGAAAAACAAAAAACATGCAGATACATCAAATAAAATAAAATACCGTATTAGCTTAGGAGTGTTCTGTCAACAATCGCAGTTTATTGGCAAATTTGAAATCAAGACAACAATCAATTCCTGAATAGAATGCCTGAAATAATCACCTGTGGACAAGTTGTTTTATTATATTCAATCAAAGGTATGGTATTATTGAAAATATGATTTGCATACACACATTATGCATCATAGTATTACATATGTAGATACTAAATAAAATAGAGAAAAATCAAATTGGAATACACTATACTATATGCTTCAAATATTTTAAAGAATATTGTCTTTTTAAATATGATTAAGACTTAGGATATATGTGTATGTATACAGGATATATATGTATGTATGCAGGCTATGTACATGTATATGTATACAGTACAGTCTACATGAAACTTTATAAAATCATGCAGCAGTAACTTAGACCATAAGAAATGATTGTAGTTTATGATGGTTCTACCTTATAGGAAGAAATTGTTTGCAAAACAAAAAAAAAGCAGAATTAAAGAATGTGAATCGCACCTCCAAAACAGAGCATTTTGTGGAATTTAAGAATGCGAACGAACAATTTTCTTTTGATTTTGTGGAATTAAAGAATGCGAATGTAATATAGTGAAAATATAATACACATGGGGAGGAGGACAAAAATGCCCTACCCCTTAACTTTTAATCCAAATATGCTAGAAGGTCAAAAATTTCCCCAAAGTTAGTTTGTTAGAAGTACTTTCAATTTATATAAAAAATAATACCCAAAACAGTCAATATTTTGCTGACGTCAGCATTTTTTATTCAAACCCAAGTTATTGCAAAATAATGAATTACTGATGCACAATCTTTAATTCCACAAAACCAATAAAATTTGATCACTCACAATATTCAAATACTTTCTTCCTTAAGGTACTTGAGAATTATTTTCATAATCTTTTGACTGTTATCCCACCACCCGTATGGTCTGTAAAAAATACATGAACGCGATTATTCAAAATTATTTGCTATGACCTGCACACCCTGCAAGAACCTGCACACTGCAAATAAGAGTTTTAATTTCTATTTACCGACAAGCAGGTTCTCCATCACTTGACCCTCCTGCAACAAAAAGAACATCATCAACAACTGCAGCTTCTACATCTCCTTGACATTTTTTCAAAGATGATAAACGTTTCCATTTACCCTGTTGCCGATTGAAACACTCAACTATCTTTAATTTTTCACCAAATCGCATACCACCAATCACATACCTTTGACAGAAAATAAAAAATACATAAAGAATTAATGACAACGAGCATTTTATAGTACCTTGGAAGAATTTAGCTGAGATCTGAACCTATACTTTACACATGGACAATAAAAAATTTGTAACTGGTTGAATTCGTTGCTAAATGAGTTTCTTTTTCGTGTCATACATCTTCAGAACTTGGTATATCTGCAGCCAAGGAACTAATATTGGATATCAGGTATCCATGTTCTATGATCCGAAAAATGCTCTACAATTCGAAAAAAAGGACATGTACACAATAATACAGACCAGATTTTTGTAAATGTTAATGCTAGATTTAGCTGTTTCGTTCCATTTGATCAAACATATACCATTATATATGAGTATGCAATACTTAGGTTGTTTCAAAATAACACAGGGCTTTATTATGGAACTAAAATTGCTAAGCAAAAGTTGTTAATTGTTAGAATGGGAATTTTGGTGATGATGATCATTAAAAACAAAAAAAATACTTAGCAATACTGAGAAAATGGTTTGCAAGAAGTGAAGTACAATCCCTTAATTCATATCTTGTAAGACCAATAATCACAGTGATTTGACTCTTATTTTAACCAGTCATCATGCCATTACAGAATAAAATATCATTCAGTGTTTGCTATGAAATTGTGATGAAAAAATGAGAATTTGGGGTAGCATCAAGTCAGTGTCAAATTGGCAATTACAATGGTAGTGCACAAGCCCATTGGCAAAATCGCAGGATATAATATCACAGGTTCCCTGGTAAAGGTGCAATGAATCAACCTAATATCTCCATATGTGCTTGGTAAAACGAGTACTAGCATAGCGTGTTGGGGTAAGAGGTAGTAGTACCCTCCCCTACCCTAGTGGTAAAAGCTAAAAAAAGAAGATAGCCTTCAGGTCGCCTCCAATTTCGCTTGACAAATTTTACTTGCCACACAATGGTTGAAGTCAGAGAAAATAATCACTGTGGAAGAGATATTTTTGAGTTAACACTACTCCACAGTGATTGTTTACTATTATCACAACCACCACTGCAATGTAAGGTTTCTAATTTATACTTACAATTTTTCACCCTGAACAATTGCAGCAAAAGATGTCCGTGGACCATGTAATGAAAACCCATAATCCCATACAGCAGTTCGATGATTGAAAAATTCGCATGATTTAAGTTCCATTAAAAAAGATTGTTCTCCACCCAAAATATACATCCAAGATTCATATGATTTTCTCATATTAAAAGAAGTCAATGAAAACAAGGTAGGCGAAACAAATCTTTCAATAACATTCATTATCTGGATATCATCCCTTATATGAGAATGACTATCGATTACATGTTTTAATTCTGCTGGTTCAATATACGACCACCTAACATGCTCAAGCACAGTTAATAACGTGTCTTTTCGTTCGTTAAAATTTCCTTGGATCCATCTAAATACGATAAGCAAAACATCTGATTCCTTCAAAAGTTGTAGTGAATCGGATGAAATTAACTTGACTAGTACATCATAATCGATTATAAGAAAATTATCTGTCTGAATGATTTTCTTCCAGTGCTTATTAAAAAGCATTTGTGATAATGATAATATGTCTTGACAATGAAATATGTCAGCAAATTGAAAAATGTCTAGACAATTTTCTAAATTCAGTTTTTCTTTAATGAAATCGCAACACAATAATTTAGCTGATTGAAATTGTAACAAGTCTGCAGTTTCTAGAATAGTTTGTACATTTAGTTCGTTCATAATAAGAAGACCTGTATAAGCATAATTTACAAGCAATGATAACGCATCGGTGTCGACATTCTTCATCAGGATCTATGGTAAAATATGTGTCATACTTGATATATGTAATATATGTCATACTTGAAATCACTGTGGATTTGCAGCCTAAACCTAACTTATACGTACTCATTCCAAGCAATGTCACATGATAGTATAAAGTTAGAAAGCCTGAAACTATGCCACAGAGGTAATTTAGTCTTATTTCAACTCCTGAAACTTGTTGATTTAGTATTTTATTATTTAAATAAATTAGTCAAACACATCCTATACATCCTTAACAGAAGACAAATCCTATACATCCTGAACAAAAGACAAATCCTATATATATCATTCCTTTGGTTGTTTTTAAAACACGCACCGAAGTACACAATTCACATTAGATGACTTAATTACATAGGCTGCATTAAAACCAGTTACCATATTCCTTCTATTGTCCATGCCCTTCAAATATTTTTGCACCTTTAATTTTGGTGCCTCTAATTTTAATGCACCTGATTCTCGCACTCTCATTTGTCACTCAATTTCCACCCATTTTTCGCTCTAATCACCCGCTTCTTGCCTTTTTAGTGTGCAAAAATAATTCCTTTAACTTCCGTGCACTTTAAATAAGCAAAAATCAAAATGGTGCAAAAATTAAAAGGAATAAGGTAAATACTTAATCAATTTATCAACATTACATATATACCCAGTGAGGTTTATTTATTTGACAATGAATGATGCATACCTGGAGGCTACCAAGCCTGAAGCTATGCTCAAAACCCCTCCTGCACAGTGGTTATTTGATCTTATTTTGGACACAAATCCCGCTGCAGAAACTGGAATCGATAATCCACTCCGATGCACTTTAAATGCAGCATACTCCAGCTCATTAGGAGCCATCGACTGACCGCATGCTGGCCTGGGGCAAGTTAGAGCAATGCTTTCATGTATCTCTAGCGGTGAGTTAACTTAGTTGACAGTTGGTTGGGAGGAAGAACCACTGAACTGATGTGGATTCCCTGAGGACATTAAACTTCCGATTACCTACTTTCACTACAGTGGTTGATATATGTAAGAGCAAATAGTCACTGAGGAGGAGTGAATTTTGAGTATAGCTTCAGGCTAGAAAATCTGAAATAATGCTCAAAAATCCCTCCTCCACAGTGATTATTTATTTTTATTTCAACCACTACACTGTATATAACTTACTTCATCTTTTCTAGCTTCACACATTCCACTTGTGAACATTGCTTGAAAATACTCACTACACGCTGCCAGTACAATTTTGTGTGCATTGATTTGAATCTTTCCACACATAAGAGTAACATCACATAAAATGTTCGATTTTCTTAAGTTGTGAAGGCTAGATGCAAGTGTATGTGCATGCTGACGGTTTTGTATCTCTCTTGTACAAATAGATAAGGCATCAAGATCTCTCATTTCTAGAAGACCTGGGATCATGAAAACTCTTTAGTATAATAATATATACAGTGTATTCTAAAAAATAAAAGTGATATTAGGTGAAACCAAATTGATTTGTTGTTCTACGGGCCCGATCGACTCATACAGTAATATATATATATATATACAACAGCAAAATAACATTTATGAGGAAGTAATTAAACACTTGCAAAACATAGCAAATATTTAACCTGATATTTAGGATGTGTTAGCATATATTACTAACCTGATATACAGTGTTTGAAATATGTCTTTACTAAGATGGCAGAGTTTCAGGTCAAATAAACAATTGGAACACAATTTTCAAGATAAATTTATCAGGTCAGGTCACTATGGAGGAGAGTATTGACATTTCATATCAAGGATAAACACCTAAATTTTACATAACATTAGGATTTCATGTACTTATTAAGTTGATAAAGTTTTAGGTCAAATAAATAATTGGAACACCTTTATCAAGGTAAAATTATGTCAAGTCACTGTGGAAGAGAGTAGTAAAACTTTGTATCAAGGATAAACACATAAACGTTACATGGCCTTAGGATTTCATGTCCTTATTTTAAGTTGATGAAGTTTCAGATCAAATAAACAATTGGAACACCATTATCAAGATAAAATTATATTAAACCAATGTGGAAGAGAGTAGTGAAATTTCAAATCAAAGCTTGAAGCAATGCTCAAAAATAACTTCTCTACAGTGGATATGAATTGCATACACAAATTATATATCATACATCATATTTTGTTGTTATCCTTTTCGGAACCCATAGGTTACGTGGTACACTGACAGCTATATCGGTTCCGTGGAGAATATTTAGGTTCTGTAGCTTCCGTGTTTTTTCATTGCGGTAACGCTAGGTTCCGTATTTATGTTCCGTTATTTCGTTTCCATATTTTCAAAATTGCATCTTATCTGTAGTATTGTACTTTAAACTTGAGGACAAGGTTGGTTAGTTTAGCAATCACGTTTTATCTCGTATTCTGCTGTTCAAGATGGCTACATATTTTTAAGGTAGACTTCAATAGTGTACTCCGTATTAAAGGTAAAGTCCTAAATTGGATAAAATCATTCCTTACAGGCCGCGAACAAACAGTAGAGTAAATTTAAATCCACTACAAGTACTATCTGGAGTCCCACAAGGAAGTGTCCTCGGACCACTTCTGTTCCTGATCCAGGATTTTACTCACTCTACTCTATCCAGTTTTGCTGACGATACTAGACTCATGACTAAATATCAAATGCAGAGACAGTAATCACCTACAGAATGACCTAAACAGAGTCTACAACTGGGCAGAAAACAACAACATGAGCTTCAAAAACACTGAGTTTCAAGTATGGAAAAAATAAAGACCTGAAAAAACTCTCCTATCACACACACATTCACTCTGAAATAGAAAGCAAAACTAACATCAAAGATCTTGGAATATGGATGAGCAACATTCATCACCATGCACCATATTAATAAAATCATTGAAACAGGATACTGTGTCAAGCTGGATACATAGTGCGTATTCCACAGCAGGTCAGCAGATATCATGCTCACACTCTGGAAATCACTTGTTATCCCCAGATTAGAATACTGTTCTTAACTATGGTGCCCACAACAAAAAGGAACTATCCAATCACTCGAACTATTACAACATAGCTTCATTAGAAAAATACAGGGCTCATATCACACCACATACTGGCAAAATTTAAATAATTTGAAGCTTTACTCTTTACAAAGAAGACGTGAACGCTACATCATCATATATGTGTGGAAGATAATAGAAAACATTGTCCCAAACATCTCTGCCACCAAATAATGAGTTACCAACTTATCTGCAAGGGTAGAATGTGTAGACTACCACACCTGTACTAAACCACAGCACAAACTACAAAAGTAACTCCTACAACAAGCACCAAAATTATTTAACGCCCTACCAAAATGCATCATTAGAACCATAGAAAATTGTAGTGATGACCAGTTCAAGTCCAAACTTATCAATGGATGTCACTCAATATATGAGTCTAACAGCCTAACACTACTACAAAAATATTGCAGATTCTGCTGCTTCTTCTTTTCATCTAGAAAAGGAAGCTGATATGATACATATCATACACCCCCACTGGCCAAACAACAAGTGGAAATCAACAACGCCAGTCGACCACGATAGACGTGAGTCTCTAAGACTAAGGTACACAAGGTAGGGAAAGAGACTATGACTTAAGGCAGAAAAGAAGATATTATTATTTATCAATAGTAGATACATGTCAATAAATAAAGCTCACGAGGTGATGCTCTCCCCCCTTCGAATAACATTTTATAAGCATCTTTACTGCTGACAACAAGTTCTTGCCGACTACACATATCAAGTACTTTGCGTCTTTTTGGGGTATTTGCGAGGGGGAGGAGCCTCTAGAGAGCCTTTGCTTTGCGATATCAAAACAGCGGGAATGTCAAACTCACCATCTAACGGCTGATAACCATAATTGTAGGACTTCTTGGAGTCCATTAAGGTAGTCTTTTAACCAAAAACTAGACAATGGCTAAAGGCATACAGGCATATTGGTCATCAGTTTCATTCCATTTGTTTTTTCACCAACCAACCAAACTACTTCCTTTCTGAACATCTGCGGGACGATTTATTTCCAGTGTAAGCCCTGGGTTCAACATGGAATGTTTTGCTTCGCTTATTTCAAAGTCTCTGGACATAAAATACTTTAACCGAAGTAGGCTAGTGAGCCTACCACAACAAAGATGGTAGATCACTTTCGATTTTACATAGTATAAACATGAACAATGAACATGTAAACACGTAAGATTTTTCTTGCTCATGTTTGCTTCGTAGACATGAGGTTCGATTTTTTGCTTGTTTTGATATAAACTGAGACTTCTGATAACTTATTATATAGTTAGTTAGCCAGTAATTTAAGTATTGCGGAGCGCGGGTGTACCACTATATATGTGTTCGTTCGCAAGTGAAATTTTAAGACAGGCAAGCCGGCAGGAGGAACATGCTTTCAACATGTATGGGGGAGCCGTCGAGTGCAGATATGATCAACATAAGTAAAAATGTAAAGACAAGATGTCACAATATTTTGACATGGTCGAAGAAAAAGGTTGCGTCAACTGCAATGACATTGATTCCCTGCATGTGTTTTTATCACATGTTAGGGTATTTATTATTTGATAATGAAGCATCTGATGAGTAACTTGTATAGATATATTTCGTTAGTATTTTACGAGTAATAAACAACTAAGAATACAGCAAGAATTTATACTTTTTCCAAAGTCCACCTTTTGCAGCTGCTCTACTTTTGTGCTGTTATGGATTCGACAGCGGAATGTAATATCCTCAAATGCTGTGTGTCCTGCATCGGGGAAACCAATACATAATGCGTGGACCTAATAATTGCATTCTTCGCCCTTCTTCTTTATTTTCTTGTCTGGAAAATTGAATCCTTAAGATGGAACTTGTTTAATGTACAGTTGATTTACAGGCGAAGTATCAGGAAAGTTGCAACATTTCTGTCAAATTGGACACTGCCATCACAGAGACCGCCACTCTTCAAAAAATACAGTAACGATGTGTTAGACTCTGCACTAAAAGTCACATTGTGAGTACCTAGAGGTCGCTGTTATTTCACCAACAATAACGGATGAAATACTGGAAGAGAAGGTATATATGTGAAATTTTTAGTTCTATTGGTGTTGAACTGCAACCTGATGATTTTGAAGCTTGTCATTGCCTCAAGAATAATGACAAAACTATCTTAAAATTTGCAAAATGTAACAATTGTACAAACGTGCTTCAAAAATGTAAAGAACTTTTTTCAGATGATAAGTGATATTTTTTACAAAAAATAATTTTTGAAAGACTATAGTATATGTACATGTATATGATTTATGCATATACTCATATATACATGTAGTCTATATATGTAGTCTATAAACATTATAGTGCACATAGCCTATTAAATATAGCCAAAATACATGTAGCCTGTATACACATAGCCTATGTATTCTTATACAGATAATCTATGTGTATATCATATACATACATTATAGCCTGTATCCTACATATAATACTGTAGTCTATTAACCTATATATACCCATGTATCTTATATACATACAGCATAGCCTATTTATACATACCCTACAGTATATACATAAAGCCTATATGCATGTACAGTGCCATGACAATATAGGAATGGCATTATGTATTTAGTTATGATTTATAATTTTGCTAGGTTTAAATTTTGCTGGGTTTGACAGACTACTTTTAATGCCATAAATATATATATATATTTTTTTTATATATACTATAGCCAATATATGTGTTAGTGACATAGTTATAATCTGATATGCAGCAGACATGGATTTCTATTGGCAGCGGAAAAATTAATTGGTTTCTTTGTACAGAAGAAACCAATCAATACCAAGCTCATTGTAAAGCTGTCACGATATTGAAAGTTTAATAACGATATCAAGGACTGAACTATCGATATAATCGCGATATCGTATAGGATAAAAATATTGTTCGATATTGCGATATATCGATATCAAATATAACGATAATTAATATTTTTTAAAATTAAATATATAAGCTGTTAATTGAGGATGTGTCTTAACCCTATTATATATGGGAGGTGAGGTGAGGGAGGGGGGGGGGGGGGGGGGGGGGGGGGG
>JAULBZ010002910.1:0-17628 GCA_032360805.1 Neoturris breviconis
ACTAAAAGACTTTATGACAATGATACAAATTGAAAGCGAGGTTGTTCACGCAAGGACGCGTCTAGTTTTTTTAGTACAATAACGGTTTTAACGAGAATACAATTTCCAACTGCATTCAGTACATTGTTTTTAACGAGATTGATGTACGTAGCTAACTTCAGCGAACATGATCAGCTGAGGTGACATGTACGATGACGTATTGACTGGCAATAACCTTGTTTACGCCACTCACATGGAAAACGAGAGCAATAATATATAATGCCATTAAAACTGTCCTAACTTAAATGAGAATACGTCATACAACATAGTTTTTTACACTAAAAGCAGAAATCTTCCGGCCGCCAAGCATGGCCAAGCGGCTGTTAATTCTCTATCATTTGTTGTTCATTTCCTTGGTGGTTCATAATTGTTGTGCAAAAGGTGTGATTTTTCAAGCCGATTCGGCTTCTAGTTCACTTTGATATAGACTCACTGCTTTTACAAGACATGTTTGAATTATGAACAGCTCGCGAACTGACGTCACAAGAATATGTTGTAAACATTTGTTCTTAAGAAACCGTGGTGCGTAATTGCGAAAAACGTAGACAAGAACAGGGGAATTTAAGCCCCCTTTTAAGGCTATATTATTAAAAATATGTAAATTTATTTTTATTTCGTGTACGTTTGACTACAACGGAAGGTTTTTATTTACAAAACAGTGTATGTAATGTCTTGTCGTTAGTTCTCCTTTAAGTTTAACAAAGTAAGCTAAACTTCAACACTACGCAGCTGCTCCAGATTAATTTATTTTTGTCTTGAAACCTTGAATAAAGAATAAATGTACTGTAGCCAAAAAGGAAAGAAAAATTAAGATATTTGCCGGAGGTTTCTTATAAGAGTGTAAATGCTACGCGCGTAAATATTAAATTTCCTGTGTATCAAAAAGGTTATATAATAGCTATATACGTTTCTATTGTTAAAGATGGTTTGAAAATCAACACATTCGCGCCGGTAATCGTGTCATAATGGTATCTAGTGTTGTAATCGTTTCTCGTCGTGTCGTAATGGTATCTCGTTGTGTCGCAATGGAGTCTTGTTGTGTCGTAATCGTTTTTCGTTGTGTTGTAACCGTTTTTTGTTGTGTCGTAATGGTATCTCGTTGTGTTGTAATCGTTTTCCGTTATGTCGTAATTGTTTCTCGTCGTGTCGTATTGATGTCTCGTCGAGGTATTCTTGTATATCACATTGTGTCGTAATTCAGTTTTGTATGTTTTCATGTTTTTCGTCGTAAATCACTTTTCGTCGTGATCGTTTTTGTCGTGATTTCGTGCCTCCCTTAATATGAAATAAGTTGAATTCGTCTGCGCACAGATAACCCTGTGGTTATCCGTAGATAGATTCAGAACAGTAGAAGAGTCCAAAATCGCGGCCATATTTAAAATTTTAGGTGGTGGTTATGGCTATTGGGGCTCAATTTTTTAAGACGGGGAGATCAGAGCGTAGTTGCACAAATGCAGCTATATAGAGCCATATCCTGTCCTTATAGAGGCTACATATTTTTTTAACATGCACGTCTAGCTAGCTAGCCTAGCTATAGTTAGACTAGGGTTAGACTAGAGATTAGTCTCTGTAAAAAGCCACTCCTCTCCTCTCGGTAAAAATTTCCGAAGCAGAAACGCTCGTACGACAATTTCTTTTTTTGCGTAAAATTGTCTATTTTGCAGAACCTTATATTTTACAGAATGACTATATAGCGCGCCGGATATAATTAAGTGCCGTATAAAACAAAATTCTTTATTTTATAAAAAGAGACGCTTGCTAGTCTAGACTAGGGTGTAGTTGGTCCAGGGTTAAAGAATGATACTATGGAAAGCTAAAGAACTAGCGCTTGTGAACTATAGTAAATCTAATTCTACAGAGGCACACAGTATTTCCTGTTTCCAACAACACACTGATCCCACGTGAGATTCTAAAAGTCCCACGGAAGTTTGTAGTTTTCATGTTACAAGATCACAAATAATTGCTCTCTCGGTGGTTGATTTTAAAAGATACTTTTACACCAAAATTACGATGCCAAATGATTTGACAACATTACGACACAACGAGAAACGATTACGACACAACGAGATACCTTTACGACACGATGAGAAACAATTACGAATATTATCTCCTATATCACTCTATACGCAAAGGGTCCTTACTTCTTCCCTCGCCATTTTCTTTAATTTTGACGAACTTAGCTTGTGTTACGTTTACGGCAAAATGTCTTGGTATCAATTCTGGCTTCCCTAGGGGGAGATACTTAGTGTGTCCATACGCGCGTACGGAAAAAGTGAGCTTATTACACAGTCCCAACTACTACTTGTTGTAGTTTGGGATCGGAACTCAGGCTAACTCCGCCATAATGGTGTTACGACTGAGAGCAATAGAAATCTTTCCCAGTAGGCAAAAGCTCGTTCAAAGTCAGCATTAAAGACGCTAGAAAAGCGACGTACCTCCTGCCGACTGGTATTATGGTTTTATTTACAGATTACATATACAAAGTAATAATCTAAATATTGTATCATATTGATACACCTTAACGTATACACAATCACATTATAAAAACACAGTCGCATTAGTAGCTATAAAGAAATTCAGTTTGCTTCAAGCTGACTAAACCGATACCATTAATTAAGGTATCGCATATATTTTAAAACATCAATCGTAAATGAGATAAAATAAAGACAAATTTACTTACAAGTTATTCAGATAATTAAGTAAGTGGCTATCAGACATTGGTACAGAAATTTGGTTATATATACCGCGGATGAACTGAACGGTTATAAATACTACGGAGGAATTGACAATTTATTTTGAAATTATTGAATGTAATTGCGTAGATGATCATAGATATAAGTTTGATTAAAAGTGTTTACATCAATTATGAAACGGTAGCATAAGACCGTAGTATAAGACTGAATGCCAAACTCGACCTCAGCGGGATTCTACCAACTATAGACTATGTTTAATCATGAAAAGCGAAATACTATTATCTTTTCTTTTGCAATTAGATAATATGTAAACAAAACAAACGAATCTTAGTAACAATATTAGACGCATCAGACTTTTGCAGTCATATTAGACAACCCTATTGTTTAACACTAGGCTTTTTAGGGGCTCCTTAAGACTAGGGGAGGAGGCGGATAATGTGGGAGCGGGTGGTGGGGCCCCCTAATGTTAATAGGGTTAACACGCTATCAATGATTACTTCGCGAAAAAGTGATAGAATTCATGTGAAATCTGGCTTCGAAACGAATCTATTTCAAGTGGATCGAATACGCCCATCAGTATCTTATATGCCGAGCTTTGTCGACTCTCCGCGAGCTCAAATTCCCGAACTCCTCAACGCACAACTCTCCAACTCGTCAACTCCAAACTATAGCTATACCCCAGACTCCAGGCTCTCTTACAACATTATAAAATATTACATAGGCCTATGTATTAGATACTTAAAATGATTGACACTTTGAGAAAATAATTGTTGCTAGATGTTAACAAAATGCTTGTAAATTCTCCATTACGTCTACATGGAAACACTTCGTCTTAACCAATCAAAATGTCATATATAAGTTGATGAAATTAATTTACTAATGTGTTTACTACATGAATCATAATATGATAAGTAAGGATTTTATTAGTCTTGTTTTTAGTAGTACACCTGTTAGTTGTAAAGCAAAGATGCAGAACAATGGGAAACAACACGAGTTGGGTTTATTGAATGATTCAAGTGAGTTTCTGCTTTATTTCTTGTTGAAATAGTTTGTTTTAAACTTACACATAATGAATTGTTTTTCTGTAACGTTTCTGGATATTCGGATATCGTTGCATGTTTTGCATTTTGTTTTTCTTTCTCATATCATAGATATACGAAAAAAATTTACAACACACTTTTTCTCTATTCAATTTGCTATTGCTTTTAAGAACAATCAATAACATCTACAGAAAAAATACAGATGAGTTTTACCGAGAATTTTTCTCACTTCTTAAGCTGAAAATACAGACCAAACTCACTATACACCTGTATTTTTTAGCTGCAAAATTAAAAGATCGGGTTATCGATCATGGAAACGAGGTTGACATTTGACAGTTTAAGCCTCGATTTAATGGTTTGATTTTAATATGTCGAATCGAGGTTTGAATTTCATCGATTTATAGTTGGAACGATTACATGTTTAAAACAACAACTTTTACACCTCGATTAATTAAAATGCGATTAAATACGATTAAATTTAAACCGATGAATTTTGACCCTGATACCGCTTCATAATTAATGCTGATTAATTTCCGAATGCTTGTTATTTTAATTTCTCGCACAAAGAATTAAAGCTATTTTTTAAAATCACCTTGTCCGTTGTTACGTTTCACTATTACCAGTCTGTTTTGATATTTAAAAAGATAACAGACACAAATAAGAACAATAGAAATCAATTCTCGTCGCGTACGTTTAAATATTTTCAAAAAATTTATTCTATACCGCCACAAGCAAAAAAGACACGGATGTTTTCAATATATCTTAGGATGTTGTAAGTCTTCTCATAATTGGGGAGGAGTGTTAACATAAGGAACATTTGTATGACATCCTTTTGAAAAAAAAAGTTGTCTGGTCATAGCTAAATTAGTCATTATCCGAAACTGTCAAAGATTAGTTTATTGATCCTAAGTGAGATACCCGTCCAATCTCAGAATTGACAACACATATGGTTATAATATAATATGGTATAAGACTTTAAAACAAAATTTAATTTTCTGATGCATCATTTTGTAGCTGACTTCATCAAAAAGCACACATCAGTGTGAATAAATGTTCTAGGAAATGTGTGTTTTCTAATTACGTTTGTTCTAGGTATTTTGACATTCTGTGTCAATTTATGATAGGGAACAATTGTATTTATCACATCTTTAGCGCTATGCACGATTACATTTCGTTTCGTCGGAATAGTATGCCAAAAAGTTGGTAAAAATACTGATATATAAAAAAGTAATTACGTCACCGAATGACTTCAAAATATTATGATGTCATAACTGTATGGTCAGCGCAAAGATGTTGAAAAAATATTTATCGCTGAAAGATTCAAGCCAATAGCATAAACATTGAATGAGTTATTGCCAACCGTATCTTTCTTACTTTTATAAGGATTTAATAGTCAAATTTAAAGGTGATTTTGAGAAATGACTAGTAGCTAGCTTTTGAAAAGCAGGTGTTATAGCCACAAATAATTTCCAAAAAGGATTAGATAAATTACTAAATGTGATCAGTTCCAAATAGTTAAGCAAATACACGCATAAACTTAATTATGTTCATTTTAATTATTTAGAGGACATCAATGAAAATCATCATGAGCATCATCATGACTCCAATGAAAAGCTCATACATCATCATGGGAAAAAAACAGAAGAATATAAAAGTTCATTTACAGTACACGGATTATCTAAAATATGTCTGGGTAGCAGAGCAGAATCAATCTTTTGGCTAATCGTCTTATTAATTGGTCTCGCTTATGCCATTTACGTGGTTCATAGGTTAGTTACTACATACTTGTTATACGAGATATATACTGAAGTATATCAAAAAGTTGCTACCAAGAACTACTTTCCAAGTGTAACATTCTGCGATGAAACGTTAATGACTAACAATTATTTTAAGTATTGTGGTGCACGCGGGGAAAATTTAAAACATGATGACAGTTGTGAATCATTGCTCAAACCATTGACCACTATCAAGAACGATAAATCAGATGGAAGCTGGAGTAATGGATTTTTCCATGTCACAACATGCTTATCATGGGATAGTAAATATTGTTCAAATGATAAGTATTTAAAATCATTAAATAAACACGATCATGCATGTTTTACATGGAATCCTGATGGTACATTTCATGATGCTTTATATGGTCATGCTACTATACATTTTCAAATGAACAAGACATCAGGACGAAACCACTCCAAAATAATTGCGTTAGTCCATGATGCTAAAATACAAGAGCTGGATGTAACTAATCGTTTCTTCATGGAGCCATCAAAATCATATGAACTGCGAATTGGTAAAACCTATATCAAGCGTTTACCTAGTCCTTTCCCATCTGATTGTGCCGCAAAAAATAAGAATCAATTCTATCCGGGAAAATACTCGCGTCGTCTATGTGTGGATTCAATTTCGTATATAAATATGTATAAAAAATGTGGCGACATCATGGATTATCATAAACGGCTCATACCAAAAGATATTATCAGAAAGTATCGACAGAATCGAACAAGAGCTGACACATGGAAATGCCTTTTAAAGTTCAGTTTAACAAAGGTTGAAGTAACAGATGAATGTCCATTTCCCTGTGAGGAACTGGAATATCAAACAATGACAACATTCCATGGATTAGAAGGAAAAGATGATTCACCAAATGATTCAAAATACCGAGTTGATGTACAACTACAAAATGTTGATTCTTACAGAGTACTCGAAGAAAAACAATTATTTACGTGGGATCAAGTACTAGGAGAAGTTGGTGGCTTACTTGGTTTATTCATTGGCGCTTCAGTTATTTCACTTATAGAAATATTAGCTTATTTTTATCTACTGGCTGTACAAAGATGTGTTAGAAATGATGAGCAGTAACTTTTTAAAATGAGCTTGTTAATGACATTCACGGCATAAATAAACATTAATCGACGACGACATTAATCGACGACGACTTTCGTGGTGGTTTAGTAATTTTGTAAAGGTTGTTTTTTATCAGACCAAAAGAAAACATTTGTAGTTTAATTAACATCACACACTGTGTGATGTCAATTTCCCAATGGAATTTATTCTATTGGCTTTCTTGCAGACTATTCAGAAATATTTTTTTAGACAAAGTATTTCCAGGAGAAAAGGGAAGGTGGGGCGGATTCCGTTTCCCTTCGATAACTTTTGAACGGCTAATTGTCTTGACGTATTTACATTACTATGAGTGAAATCTGCGTCTTTCAACATTTGAAGACAGTAGTAACAGGCACGCGAAAGACTTCCTAATACATGGAAATACACTGTCTTTCATGATGTTTGAGGCAAGTACTTTTTTTCACGATATTATAGACGCTTACTTTTTTGAATGATGCTTAAAGTCGCGTAATCACTTGTTTTGGCTAAAAATATTACAGTGATCTCAAACGATTTATTGTGATGAAAGAAACAAATCCTAAACGTTTTACACCAAACTGAGATCTATAAGTTCCAAAATAAACAAAACAAAAAGTTATTTTAACACTACTTTTCTTCCACCAGAACTTCACCGATTTCCGTACTTTTTCAAATGCGAATTCCGTATACACTGGCGTTTGGTATGAATTAAGCGTATTAGTACTTGTAGAAAGAAGGGGAGAACAAAATGTCCCAACTATCATATTAGATGATCCTTATAAAAGCTAAAGGATGCCCATAAACTGCGAAAGAAAATGGTATGTTTATCTTCGCTAGCAACGCCATTTTCTGTATGATCCTTATCTTCTTTAACAATATAACTATGTTGTGGCTAGGTGTGGCAGTGTAAAATAACTATTTTCGATTGTCTCCATTGCATTAAGCCAAGACTGTATCGTGCAAATATGTGTGACGATTTACGTGAAGGCAATTATAAGTTCGGAATTAGAATATCGGATTATCGGAAGTAAACATTTGACCAAATACTGACAAAAGAAAGAAACTTTAAATTTTAACATCTCTGTAACAGATGGATCAATTGTTCCCATATTTTCTGAGGATTATCCTGTGTATAATCTCTCAAGGTGGAGCTATTGAAGCGGACATTTTACACAGTTTCCCAAAGGTGATTTGTGACTTTAATATACCATCTGAAACTCAATATATTCATGATTCAATAAGGAGTGTCATATCAACTATTGCTCGCATTTGCTTGGTCGATACAAAGAAACCAGCTAATGTTAAGATCTTTGATGGGATACTCTTATTTTTTGTATTTGTTGTCAAAATGATATTGTTAAACTTATTTCATTTTTAAAACTGTTTCAAGAAATTTACTTGTTTTCGATAGTTTCAACAGACTTGAATTTGATTGGTCCTAAACATACCAATGAAGTGCAAGCTCGTTGAGGTATTACGGTTAATCTTTAATTTAAACTTTCTGTATACGCATTTAAATATAATTACAATTTGTTAACACTTTAATTGTTTTTAATTATAAACGTCGTAAATGATGCATCACGCATATTTGAAGGTCTTTTGAATCAACATAATATATATTATATGCCGGCACACGTATCAACGTCACACGAGTTGATTCAAGAGTGCCAAATGTGTGTGAATAACGCCAAATTCTTTCGTTAAACTTGAGCTATATTTAGGCTATCTTTCGTTAAGTTTGAGCTATATTTGAGCTATCCTTCCTTACGTTTGAGCTGTATTTTTTGAGAACAGTGCAAAATACCAATCAAATTTATCATTATGTCCATGTGCCATGGTAAATAGTTTTAATTATAAATAGTTACCCAACTGTTCGTGTCATGCGGCGATGGTGTAGTGGTATGCACCTTCGGTTTTCACCAGTGCCGTCGGGGTTCAAATCCCGCTACAGAAACTGGAGTTGATGCGCTTCAAATGCAGCGTACTCAGCCCGTTAGGAGCCGTCGATTGACCGCATTCCGGTCTAAGGCAAGTTAGAGCAATGCTTTCACGTATCTCTAGCGGTGAATTAACTTAGTTGACAGTCAGAGGGGAGGAAGAACCATTAACTGATGTTGATTCTCTGAGGACATTAGGCTTCCGATTACTTATATAAGTAAATGTACTTTACGTTGTACAGCCTTCTTGCGACATCCATCTCAATTGACTCTCCATCGAACTTCGGAACAACATCAAAATAACGTCAAAACTCGGTTTCGTTGTATTTGTGACGTTGTTTCGACATGTTTCGACATGTGCCGTCTGGGTTTGAAGCATGTCCAAAAAAATGTCCAAAACGACGTATTTCTTGTGCCGAGGAGAGGTTTCGCTCATTTATTGGTTCCCGAGTGATTTATCATTTTTATACTGCAACAGAGTGGAAATGAATTTTGTGCGCAGTTAATTTGTATGGTTATATAGTTTGCAATGAATCATCATTATATAAATTATAATTTAATACCTGACGCCTTAGACTCATTAGCGAATATTTTTAGATAAAGCTTAATCTATAAGCTACAATCATGGTCATAAATTTATTAATGAGTTTATTTATCATAGGTTTATTTGATGTTGATTGGACACAACTAGATAAAAATTACTTATAGTTTATCCTCCATGATCAAACAAGGAGCATTGTTATCTTATTTACAAGCCGATGCGAAGGAACCTAACGTAGTGCGGTTTTTTTGAAAGGTATCAAATTTATCTACGTTCTTTAGAGCTAGGGACTACGTTAGTTATAGCACTAAAATCCAGATAGGCGAAATTACGCAATTTTTTGTGAGATGTGAAGAAAATTGTTAGACTTACCCAAAAAACTTGTTCAAAGTCAGCAGTAAAAACACCAGAATATCGTCGAAGTATTTTCCCATTGTGTGCTGTCTATTTGGCTGGATATCTATGTTCGTATTCCTGCTTTCTTGTTGGCGCTGGATTTTGCACCCTAAGCACACGCAGAATGTTTGTAATTGTAATTTTCAGCCGAAATCAATAATTAGTCCTGGACCTTTAAACGTCTGACAGAAAATAAACATATTCTCTAAATTTCGGTCAAATTAAAAATTGTATTGTTTATTATGAAATTGCTATGCAAACAAATTTGAAGATCCTAACATCAAATCTGATATTAAATTTGTCAAAATTTTAACCTAGAATACATTTTAATTCTATTAACCCTTTTTTATCAGGGATCCTTTCGGTAGCATATTTTATCTGGGAGGGAGGGGGGTCCAAAAAGCCCTACCCCCTTAACATAGAAACTACTTTTAATTTTTTTAATAAAAATTAGTACAGAAAATGTCATCATTAAACTCAATTAAAAAATGTTTAAAAATTTATTAAACAATTAACGAACGTCTCGTTTGCATTGTTTTATGAAGAAGTCTATTTTGTTAATGACAGCTCCTAGTTTATACACGACTTAAGATACCACTGAATGCGATCCGTTTATTCCCGTATTTAGAATACGATCCGTACGTCAATTTCTACCAATGGAATGTCTTCATTTGGATTCCGTGCGGAATTTTACGCTAATGGATAATAAAGTTATGTTTGTAAGTAGTAAGTAAGCGAGTAAGTAAGTAAGTAAATGTTCATGACAAAGATATACAATACAGTTAATCGATATTTCTATATTTCTATAATATATAACGTATTACACAAAACCTCAACCTTCTTCAGATAATGAAGGAAGATGATGATAATAACGTTGTATTAGCTACTCAGCCAATATAACTCGCTGAAACAAAATCTATCCGTTCTTCTAAAATAATTTTGTATTTGTATTCTCGAAAGGAAAAAAGAAAATAATTTTTGGTTGACAAAGAAATAAAGAGATAATTTTAAGAATTAAAAGTAATTTTGTCTTTCCTCAGCACAAAAGACAACTTTTGAATACATCTAAATATAATCCTCTAAAAAACGTCTTGATAAGACGTCTAAAAAACGTTTTTAAGATGTCCTTAGATGTTTAGTCTATATTATGACGTCTTCTAAACGGACAAATCAGACTATATTAAGACATCTTTAAGACGTCTACCAAAACGTCTTTTAAACGTTTTTTAGACGTATTTCTGCCGTCTGGGAACTCGCTAAAACGATGTTCTGTCTCATCACTATCTCTGTCATATAGACAGGACATTTATATGGCAATCGCGTTATCACTTCTAACCGATATATTGCTATCTTTATCCGAGATATCTGGCCTAGTATACTAAGCTGTATTTTTCTTTCTTTCTCTTATTCTTTCACAATGTTGATATTTTTTTAAAGATCTGAGAAAAAACATTGCTTTTTCACAATGTAAACTAAAATCTCAAACGACAGATTATAACGTAAAGAAGGAAAATGAATGAAGAAAGCAAAGAGACGGGAATCCTTGGCTACGAGATATCCGATGAGCGACAAAATATACGCGTTTCATACATTGGGCGCCATATAAAAAAGGCCCTAAAGACCTAATTCATATTGTTAATTCCTATGTTGGGGGACTAAATTCTTCTTGCACGCTGCTATGTTGGGGTTCTTTCCTTGGTCGTTTGCATGTGATCCTTGTCTGGTGCCTTGGGCTCTGTTGCCTTTCCTTTGCCCATTTGCTTCTGCCGGAGATCTCTCCTTACCTGTCGTCCTTGTCTGGTACCTTGGGGCTCTGATGCCTTTCCTTTGTCCATTTGCCTGTTCCTTTCTTCTGCCTATGGTCCTTATCTGGTGCCTTGGTTCTACTTTCCGATGCCTATTCCTTAGTCCGGTCCTGCATGTTGCCTGTGTTCCTCTGCCTACTTGCCTGTTTTGAAATTTCCCACGCTCCGCAATCCTTAAATTACTGTTATTTTTGAGATTCCATAAGCTTTGATATTGTAAATGAAAAAACATATTACATAATTATTTTGATGCTCAATTAATTAATATATAACAACATCATTTAAGATTTAATTACAACTTAATGAAGTAGGTGGAGACACTAATCCTCATTATTAGTATGTGGTTTGTTGGGCATCCTCCAAAGTATTATTTACAGAATACCTGTCAAACTTGATGCAAACTTGTTTCTCGCTCGTCACAATATGGACAACCTTTAATGTTATATTATAACTTCTCCAAATTAACAGTGGGGGAGGAGGGGTGGGGCCTCAGAAAGAAAGTGCACGCACCATTTTTTTATGGTATTGAAACATGGTGACTTTTTCAAACTTTTTTTTTTATTCGATACTTTCTTTATTTTTGCAGGGGGTAACTTAAAGCAGGGGTATTTTGTTTGAAAATATCAAATTTTGTTAATATAACATTGGTTATGCTAGAATATGTTAAACCATCATTTCAACAGGTAATTAAGGAAACAGTAAATGAAATATATGAAAGTATTTGAAATTACAGACCGGATTTTATATTTTACAGATCAGATAGTATATTTTACAGACCAAACTTACTCTTATTGATATCTTCAGAGCAGGTACCAGTGAGGTCTTTAAATCAAACTTACTCTTATTGATATCTTCATAACAGGTACCAGTGAGGTCTTTAAATCAAACTTTCTAAGGCAAAGTGTTTGTATTTAGTTTTTCTATAAGTTTTTCTATAAGCTTATGCAATAAGTACTTGTGGTTCGGTTAGTGTTAGTGATAGTGGGAATACGGTATTGTTAAAATGTTAACACTTTCGGAACTATTATTTCGCATTTGAAAACGTGGGATTATCAAAGGCAAAGAAAGAATTAAGAAATCGTTCAATCATTTCAATAATTTTCTAGCAAAGCAAACAACGCTGCAATTTGGAAACAATCTACATGGACTTCCACATAAATGTCCTTTTGGGCAGCAACTTGACCTGGCACATACAGTAAATGGTAATAATGATGACTTTGTAATAACGACTGCAATAACATACGCGATAACTTCTTGGACGATTTTTTTATGAAACAGAACCTTAATTGCATTCAGTGCAGGGTGAATAAATTGGAGGCCTTATTGATGACAAGGCATAGTCAGACATAAGAGCAAAACGTGTTTTATGGAATGGTCAAGACTCATATTATGAAGTACGAATGACTAACAGTCGTTGTCAAGGTTACATGATATTGTAAAAAAAGCCACAAAAATGGAAAGAAATATCAGTATAACAGACGCATTACGAACATTGAGCTACTTACCCCATCAATGTTATCCCTCAGTCTTAAGTCTACTTGATAAATCACTGAGATAAATATCTACGAACCTCTAGTGATCATTTTCAGCATTTGTAATGGACCATTGCATCTCAAACAACATTGTGCCAACAGAACAAGTTGGAGGTAAACAGAAAGTATGGGGGTGCACGGAACATTTATCAATCAACAAAATGATACTAGAGGAAGTCATAACTAAACGAAGAAATATATGCATGGTTTGGTTCGACTACTAAAAGCATTTGACTCAGTGCCTCATTCATGGTTAATGAAAGCACTACATCTAGCCGAAGTTCCACCATATATCATAGAAACCATCAAGCTCTTAACCACACAATGGTCAACTGTTCTAAACATTGATAGTAAAGATGGATCAATTCATTCTGATATCATTAAATTTCTACGCGGAATCTTCCAAGGTGATACACTTTCTGCCATTTTTTTTATTCTATCAGTCAATCCACTTTTAATCAACTGATCGAAAGAGGGAACTTATAGTACCTACCAAAAACCTGATTATCAATGACGATGGTGAAACATATCGTTACCAAGATGAAAATCTATCATATAATTGTCCATTAAATAAAGAAAAATCAAGAACCGAGTCTGATCATCTGGTCATCAGAGTTAAGTGCCACTGGTTTTTGGAGTATGGTATACAAGTTTGGTTTTAAACATTGTTGTGCGGCATAAACGTTCAGGAACGTGTATTTTATGCGTGCGAGAGACTTCTGATGCTTTTTTGGTCATGTTTGTGTTGTTATTGGGTTGCAGAAAACAAATCTAGCTGCTAGTGTGTACCCACATTTTTTCAAGAATTCTTTCTGTTTGTGATATGGGTTTTACTTGATGGTTTTTTAGAGAAAATATACGGACGAAGTTTTTATAACAGTTGTATGCTACCGTGGCAGATTTGAACAACTAGGTCCGAGACACACGGTTTTAAACTCGTGGTAACTTAGGCATCCGCCCAACTAACTCAGGCGGCCGCCGAACTAGATTGGCGGACACCTAAATAACTGCAAGTTTAACAGTTGATTTAACTGAGATAGTAACTCGGGCGGCCGCTTGAGAAGAAGGGCAGCCGCCTACAATATAATTAGTAATCTGGTCTTGCAAATTGTTTGCTTGGTTTAAATCTAAGTCTGCAAAATATTTCAATTGTATTGATATTTAAGGCGGCCGCCCAAGATTTAACAGCGATATAGGTGGCCGCCTGTCATAGTTAGGCGCCCGCCTATCAAGTTGACTGCCAAAATAGGCGGCCGCCCGTCATAGTTAAGCGGCCGCCTATCAAGTTGGCTGCAAAAATAGGCGGCCGCCTGACCAAATATTATCAACACAAAAAGGACCACTTTTCTGTAAATTACAGACCAGAATGTGCAGCATAATTCGTAATCTTAGAAATTTGTGGCAACTTAGACGGCCGCCCAACTGGATAGGCGGCCGCCTGTTTATAGTTAGGCGGCCGTCTATGTTTAACCGCATGTCTTGTGTAAGGACCTAGTTGCCCAAATCTGCCACGGTAGTATGCACCCTTAAGTTAAAACATGAAACATATTGATTAAACCTGCACATTTCGATATTGATTTTAAACTGGCATATTTTGATATTGTATAAACTTGCATATTTTGATATTGATTTAAACCGGCAAGGCACTTTCGGAGTGCTCCTTAGTCCGGTGGAACTAAATTTAATCCGTTCTTTTTTCTTTTGCATTTAATTAGTGTTTGTTATTATATCGTTTTTCTTTTACTCGAAAACTTTGTTTTTGCACTCAAAAAAATGTAAAATGCTGATTTGTGCTTTATATATATATAATTTCCAAATTATTTTTTCATAACCCAAAACTATGCCCAAAACTCAACATTATATTAAATATTAGTGCAAAATACAAATCTTAAGTCCTAGTTTTAGACTGTTCTTTTTTTTGGCAATTCAACATGGCCTTTTCATTTCTCCTTAGAAAATAAACAGATGCACATAGATGCATATAAAATGACTAAAAACTTCAAGCAGAACAAATTCCTACTGAGAACATACCTACTGAGTTATTAAGCGATACCAATATTCAATATTCTAGGTATTTCGGCTTTACCCAATACCCAACGAGAAAGCTCCATTTCAATTAACCAGGGACATCAAACCTCTTTGGTATGAATAAGGTTTAAAAATAACATTTAATGATGCTTATGTGCAAGTAGTCAATGTACAAGTTCCAGAATATGTTTTGTTGTTGCATTACATCAATAATATAAGAGTGAAGTTCTCATTCGATGAAATATCATCAAGGTGAGCGAAGACATATTTGTTTTGATTTCTTTGCAATCAGTAAAATTCAAAAAATTACACTGAAATATATGTACCATTTCCATTTGGCCAAAATTGTACAATTGCTCGACATTTTTCGTCTAGTGGAGATTCGCCTGCTGTTGTGGTTTTCCTATACAACTTACACAACTTGTAAATGAATGGCTTATACGCCTAGGAATGTTAAAACTTTCCCTTTAATTTATCTAAGATCATTTTGAAAAAATATTTTTTTGTAAAATATTTTTGACCACCTGTCAGGTTGCTAACGTAAAATTATCCCTAGTTACCAAAATAATTTTTCCCAATATGACCCAAGATAAAATATAGAAAAGTAGGAAAATTTGATTGTCAAATCTTAATGAGAACAGTTGTTATTAAGAATATCCGGAGGGAGAGGCAATTTTCCCTCCATGCCAAAAAATAGGGTTAATAGTGCGTCTATATATACGAAAATTTGGGGGTGTGATACAAAGTATCCTTCCGGGACCCTTTCCCGACTGGACAATTCTGCGACCGACATTTTCTCGAGGACATTTTCTCGACTGACGATTCCTCGACTACGCTTTTCCTGGACGGACTTTTTCCCGACTGAACATTTCCCCGACGGATACTTCCCAACCCGGACTTTTCCTCGAATAAACATTTCCCCGACTTAGACAATTTTTTTTCTTCGAAATGAGACAATTCAAGGGTTCAAGATGATTTGCCTCGTACAAATAATAACTTGGAAGGGTGGCATAACAGGTTTTCAGGATCTTTACTCCATCGCCATGCTCATATATGAAAGTTCATAGACTTCCTAAAGAGTGATTCAACACTTCAACCATACAATGACGCAAATAATGGCAGGTGTACCCCGGCCACCTCAAAGACCTTTATACCGCGCAATAAATGAGCGTATTCAAACATTGGTAGCTGGGTACCAAAATAATAATATATTAGACTTTCTGCGAGGTATTTCATATAATCTTGCCTAATCCAGAGGGACGTTTTTGATAGATTCGAAAGTACTTTTAGACTATGTTAAATTGTGTTCATGTACTAAGTAAAAATTGTTTATTTATGTATTAGCTAATGGCTAAGATATATCTTCGAAAAGAAATACGTTCTTTTTTTTCTTTAAAAGTATAATCTTATTTCTAAAAAAGGAAATTGTCGAGGAAACGACCAGTCGGGGAAAAGTCCGGGTTGGGAAGTATTCGTCGGGGAAGTGTACGTCGAGAAGATATCCAGTCGGGGAGGTGTTCGGTCGGGAAAAAGTCCGTCGGGAAAAAATGTAATCGGGAAATCGACAGTCGGGAAAATATCATAGAAGAAGTTTCGGTCGGGGAATTGTCCAGTCTGGAAAGTGTTGTTGAATCGTGGTAAATATGGTTAAATAACGTCAACTAAGGTCCAACATTTTAAAATCGTTCGACACCCGTGCTCATACGTACTACATGGCGTGCATGTCGTGACTCTAATGAAATTAAAGGTAGACGTTTGACCATATTCATCTTCCAGGATATTGAGATAATTGAATAAATGTTACTTTAGCAAAATTACTCAATTTTAAATCATAACTAACAAAACATACAAAATATATAAACACATAGCATTCACATATAACTACAAAACAAAACTTGTATGATAAGTCCTAGTCTCCTTTTTTGACTTTTTCGTTCCCTCTGTATTTCATTTTATAATTATATTATCAATGTACCTGAGGAAGGTTCTTTGCGGTTTACACACTTTCAATCTTTCAAATGCATCGACAAATTTCACAGGTCTTCCTAAAAAATTGAGGAAAATATGTGGGTTTTGTTGATTTTAGTGCATTTAAATATTCGAAAGTTCGTCAACCGCTATGCAGCCTTACAAACCTTCATAACAGCTTCCAAATGGCGATTCAGACCAACCAGATTTTCGTTCACCTTTGTTTTCTACATAATATTGTAGATTCAAAAAGTAAAAAATTCAATATTAAAAAGAAAGTTTTCACGAAGATCTAGAAAAGTGACATTTTGAAAGGGCAAAGAACCTTCTTTAGGTACATTGAGTTTTCCCATATAGGCTTCCACATAAAATATACTATTTATAAATTATAGATTTGATAGACCTGATAGACCTTTTCATAAAACAATGAAAACAAAGCGTTTGTTGTTCAAAGTAGAACTTGTTACAATGCAATAATGTTCTTTTTGTGGAAGTTCATTGTTTTAAGTTCATTGGAAGTTCATTGTTTTATTATAAACTACTGACTGCGATCTAGAATATGCACTATATACCAAGTACGGCGTCCATTTGTTGATAGGGTATTCACTATGTTTCATATCTAAAAACATGGTAGTCCTTGCCTTATATGTTATTAGGCACTGACAACTCTATGTTCACTTTTAGTGTTGTTGCGTTAAGGCCGTTTTCCATTAGCGTAAAATTCCGCGCGGAATCCAAATGAAGACATTCTAGTGGTAGAAATTGAGGTCACACGTCAATTTCTACC
>JAULBZ010002911.1:0-17624 GCA_032360805.1 Neoturris breviconis
CATGTCTCGAATATCCACGTCTCTGGAACTTTTGTTTGTATTTTTAGTTACAGCTTTTTTCCGTTGAGAAATTTTGATTTTGACTTGACAAACATGACTTAGAATGACAACAAGAAACAAACCTAAAACTATTTCCTCTTTAGGTTACCATATGGTTTTTAACAGTAGCCGGCATTTTTACTACTACGCTGCAAGCTATTTCTAGCCCTCTTCGTACAAATAAATATTAACAAAACAATATGTAATGTATGTTATCTTTTCCCACTCGCGAAAGTTTATGCCCGCAAATCTTTTTATATTCCTTCATTCGCAAAAGTAAAATCCAAAAATTTCGTGAATTTTTTACCTTGTGAAAGTTTGTGCCCACAAAAGTTTGTGCTCTTAAAGTATAAGATCCTGAAAATTTTAAGATTTAATAGGATCTTGATAAGATCTTAGTAGGATCTTGGAAATTTCTTAATAAAAAGAATATCCTAATTTATTAAGAAATTTCCAAGATCCTATTAAGATCAAATCTAAATCTTAAGATTTTCAGGATCTTATAAGATCTTATAGGATCTTATAGGATATTACAAGATCTTATAAGATCCTGTTAAGATTCTATAAAATCCTGTACGATCCTATAAGATCCCGTTAAGATGTTCACCGGGGTGACACTATTAAAAATGACAGCACATCTCTTTCACTTTTAGAAAAAAGATCTACAAAAAAAACTTGTTTTTTCAAATTTTATTCAGAAGAAAAATTATGAACGAAATTGTTCTATAGAAAGGTCAACATTGGTATGGCACATTTTACAGGAGGTATAAAAAGTTGTTTTCCATTAGGTGAATAATATGTGGTCAAAGCCAACAGAAGATACTCCATTAGAAACTGACAAACACATGGCATGACGTTAATTTATACTAATGAAATGTCTTTTTGGCTTTCGCCTCGAATATTTTGCCTCATGAAAATCAATCTTATTTAATAGTTTTCTTATTAACTTTTTCAATTACACGACAAAACTCCCAACCCAGTGGTCCAAATAAGATTAAATAATCACTGTATAGGATGGATTTTCTCAACCACTGAAATCTCTACCAGACAGACCTCTTACATAATGGATTTTAAGCTTGGCCCCTGGGGATGTCACAGTTGCCGTATACTTCCTTGAATGTACATCCCACCGAAAATAAATACATTCCTGGAATACAGTAAGTGACACCCATTAGATAGATAATTTGTAATAAGTGCTTCCCTGGATTAAGTGCCTTCTTTATGCCCATGAAATTGGATGTTTTTAAGGAAAAACAGTCCATGAACACATTTTAATTTCTTTACAATCAAAAGATGATGAACTTGAAGTTTGAATTTATATGTAAAAAAAAGTTCCACGTTTTTTAAAAAAATAGAGATGATAAAGAACATTTTTCTTCATTTATACAAATTTGCAATAAGTGCCTTCCCTTGAATAATATAAGTCCCCCTTGTTTTGATCAATTTTGGAACATTAATCTTATATTAAAACATACAGTATATACATATAAGGCAAACACCATATATTTTTTATTGTTGATACACTTTAATGTATACTATAAATTATGTGTAATTTTGACTTCTTTACATATTTAGCTTCAACCATTTAGAAAAGATGTCTGCACAAAATTTGCACATGATGACACTTCAATTCCTGGAAAAATAAGGCTAACCTAATACAATGGCACTTCAATTCCTACAAAAATAGGACAAACCTTATACCAGTTGGACACCTCCTGATCAAATAAATAGGGTTGTTTCCTATAGTGTCCATTGTTTGTAGGTTTAACTCTATTTTTTGTTGCAATAACAAAAATCATAATATCATAATCAATTTTGCATTCTGCATTATTTAATTTTGTATTTAGAATTTTTCCCCTGTATATGAAAAATATGGCGTAGATATACCTTCACGGTGCCCATTTAAAGTTGACCGCAACATATATTTTCTTATTCAAATGAATAAAGTGAATCTGGCGAATTCAAACTGGAAATGTGATTTTTGTGGAAAACATTTTTACAATGAATATCAACTAAATAACCATATGGATAGAAAACACAAAGAAAATTATCAAATCGTAAGCATTGTTTACTCCATTGTTTACTCCTAAGCATTGTTTACTCTTGCGGTATAACTTTAAAATTGATCTTGTTCATTATATTTAGGGAAGAGATAAAATCTGTTTGGCTGATTATTGTGATGTGTTTCGTTGTGACTTGCATGAGCAATATCCAGTTGTTCGACCAGATAATTGTAGTCGTAAGAATGTAAGAAATATACAAAGAAAATGTGAGGTAAGTTTGCTAGCGTAATTTGACTAGCATTTCATTATAGTGAGAAAGACACAAAGAAAATATGAGGGTGGCAACAGTATTGAGCCAACAAGTTTTTGTTTTTGTTAAAATGTGTTTATTCATAAAATAGAAGCCAAGCCTTATTGACTGGTATAGATTCTTTAACATCCTTACTTTTCTCTTTACAGAAAATGTTGTAGTGGTTGCTGCAGTTCATATTACTGGCAGAACTTACATATATCTATTGTTCAGACCAATGTCTTTTTTAGATCATAAAAAAGGATCCCTATTGGGCAAAAGCTTGTTTAAAGTCCACAGTAAAGACCCTGGAACAACGTTCAAAACATTGTTTACTTTGGACTTTGAACAATGTTTTACATACAGACCAGATGTTCTTTTTACTCCACTTTTGTATTTGTGTATAAGATTTTGTAAATTTGTAAACTGTTATAATTATGTTGTTATGTCTATATAGAAAATCATGAACTCTTGTTTACCTACTAAGATGCAACATTACGTTTATGGTAACTTTAATTTGCACTTTCTGTCTCTGAATTGCAATAACTGCACTAAAAGGAAATCATTACATTGCAAAAAGTTCTAATTTGAGTAGCAAATGCCTCGTTTTCACGTATTCATGGATAGGTGTATTGACAAAATATTATTTCTGCTCTGTGTCTATCAAAGTAACTGCCGGACATTACCTGTGGAGCAGTGCTTTTTGAGTACAGTTTTCAGAGTTTTTAAAAACTTTACTCTGAAAAACACTCCTCCACAGGTGATGGCTGACTGTTTGTTTGCGAGTACTTCTCGCATCATAAATTATAGTTTATTGTGCAAAATACCTAATACCTTGTGAAATCATGAAAATTTGGAAAATATTCTTTCAGAAAACTGATGTTCTTTAGTTCTATGATTTAAAGTGTGCGTATTCTTTCTGTTGTAGATGCCATATCTAATTCTCTATGCTCATCGCTGACATGTGAAAAATTCTATACTGACTTTGAAGATGTAAGTAACAGTTAAAAAAGCTTTACATTTTTTTTAACTCTTTCAACACCCAAAATCTTCTAAAGCAAAGTTTCTAGTACTATATTGTTAAATCTACCCTTTGATTTATTATACAGAACAATGGGAAGGTATCAAATTAAGCAAGAAGTACTAAGTTTGCAGTTATTTTTTTGCTTTTCTATAGATGCCTTTTCTTACATTGGTGAAGTGGATAATAGTAGGAATTATTTGTTTGGTTGTTTTATGGTACTTTTGCTGTATGTGTTGTAACAATTGGTATGTATTTTTTTATTATACCCAGAATTTTTTGGCCTGTGTATGTCCAGGGGTGCCAAGTGCCCACAGCCTTTTATTTCCAAACCACTAATGCTTATGACACGAAACTTGGTACACTAATAGAACAATTCAATACAAACACTTTAACACAAAGAAATTTACTTGGTGATGTCACTGGTACCTGCTATGACGTCGTCAATAAATTTGGATTTTCGGTTGTATAATGCGGTAAAATAATAACGGGCTATTATTTACGAACCACTGACGCTTATGACATGAAACTTGGTACACTTACAGAACAACTCAATACAAACACTTCAGCATAAAGAAATTGACTTAGTGACGTGACTGGTACCTTTTTATGACTTCATCTGTAACTGGAGATTTGCAGCCTGTAAAATGTACTATCTGTTCTGTAAAGTGTGAAATCTGGTCTGTAATATATTTACAAAAATATTTAGTATTACTTGTTGAAAATATAGTCATAATTCCAATCCTCAATAAAATTTAGGAAAAGTCACAAAATTTCAATTTCATTAATGCAAAAAAAGTTATTGGCAAAATGAAAATGACGCTGGCACTGTGTGTGGGTTTAATAGGGTTAAGACTGGATGTAATTGCAAGACATCCCCTGTGGAGGAGTGTTTTTTAGTATAGTTTTCAGATTTAAAGCTGAAAACTTACTCAAAAAATACTCTTCCACGGGTGATGTCCCGCAGTTATGTTCAGACTTGGTATTTGAATCTAATAGCAAGGGAACACAGAAAAAAATATATATTGAAGCGTTATTTTTTGTCAATTATCACTTGTGAACTTGTGAACGAGTGTCTTTTTTTAGTATAGTTTTCAGCTACAAAGCATACATTAATTACAAAAAAACAAAACAATTAAGTTCAGACCAAAAGATTTCGGAAATTAAAAAATGCCACATTGTTTGTAACAAATTGTTTGTAATTTGTACAAATCTTAGTCAAAAATCGAAATAGCAATTGCTTTGTCCGAAAATAAAAACATCTGAAATATTTTGTACTTAATCTATTATTCATGCGGTAATAATCCCAAAATATATTGAATTATAATATTTCTATTTGTTTATTCATTTTAAAATGCAATTTCTTCCATAGTTTTAAAAGATTAAAAGGAGATTAAAAGCGAAAATTTATCTACCTGTTAAATGCAACGAGATTGTGACTTAGTGTTCAAAATAAGAGTAAATAATTACTGTGGAGTGCTTTTAAAATCCACTCCTCCACAGTGATTATTCACTCTTATTTCGAACACTACAATTGATTGGTTTCTTGGACCGAAAACTATCAATCACAAGATTGCTCTCGCCTCGACCAAAAATAACCAAACTGCACCGATATCTGCTGCGAAAGCCAAAAGAATACGTTCCATTGGTAGAATTTGACGACACACATGTGACGTCAATTCCTACTAATGGAGTGTCTTCTTTTGGCTTTCACATCGAATCACAAAGTGAACTAGTAGCAACCACACCTAAGCATATAAAAAGCTAGCCTATGTCAATAGACCTAGATGTATCTCGGCCTATGCACACATGTCACATTTTCGGTTTAAAAAAATCCCAGGATTTTCAGGACTACATCGCATGTGCTCTGATGTTCAAACGAATACCGTTAAAAACCGTAGAAATCAACAAAGCTGATTGGTTTAATTATTTGGTTATGTTTTTGCGAACCGAGAGAGAAGCGAGACTCATAACGGAAAATATGACATTTATGCATAGAATGAGCTAGACAAGCAAGCGAAGGTCTATATCGTACGCTAATAATAATAATAATAATAATAAGAGAGTTTAAAATTTATAAGCATAACTCAGCCTCAGCTGGAAAAAGGTGTAGTGAAAATCAAATTTAAACAAACGTAAACAGAGTGCATCATTGAAGTTGAAATTATACGTGAAATGATTGTCTTTAGGGAGGACGATGATGAATTGGAAGAAAAGAATCATCGGAGAAACTTAGATGAAGCAACACAAGTATTTCTCCATAATAAAAGATATAGTAGGTCTTACCAACCACATCTTAGACGAAGATAAAGGGTGTTACAACCTTAATGCATAAAAGAAATTGACAATGTATCCATGCTTCCGTGGACGTTTCTCAGATTAACAGAAAACCTGTAAGCTGTAACCTGTAAAATTCGCCGCGAAAAAGATAATGTGATGTCACATATCATGTGACGTCAATTTGTACCAATGGAATGTTTTCTTTTGGCTTTCGGACCGAAATTATTGCCTAGTGGAAATCAACATTTAGGTGAATGAATTTGATAATAATTACCATAAATATTGCAATGTCAATGTCAAATTAACAGTCTAGTATGGTCAAAGACACTGGTTTAGTTATACGAAGAGAGAAAAACAGTATCTTTTACATAGAAAGTTACCACTAATAAACTCTTGGAAATTATTCGTGGAATTAACAAAAAAGAAAATTAACAATTTATATTTATAAGAATACTCTAATAATGATACCCTAGAACTTCGAATATAAGCGCAGAACTTATACAAGTTCGTAAGCATTTTTGGTGGACTTTATATAGGGGGAGAGGGGGGAGGGCTTATACATTTTTTGTCAAGGATTCATGAGAGAATACCATATCCTATCACACAGATAGCAAGTAATATAAAAAGATAAAACAAATAGCACCAGAAGATGATTGGATAATCAGAGGAGACATAAAGCAACCTTGTATATATTTACCTACAGAGACTACACGTACGTTATGAGCTGCGAAAATAAACTCGGGAGAGTAGCTGCCCTATTTTCTTTCTTGTATAAGCCCATGGGCTTATATGCGGAGGAGGTGGAAGGGGCTTATATTCGGAGTTTTACGGTATGTAATTTTCATATCGTCCATATTACAAACAAACAAACAAACGATAACAAACGATACGTTATGCAAAAATTTTACGTCGAATTTCTAGCGTAGTTACGTCGAATATCTAGCGTAGTTACGTCGAATATCTTGCGCAGTTTAGAGATTTTAAAAACTTTCGCTAATGGGCCATCTAAGAACTTTGTAAAGCTACAAAAATAGGCATCTGTGAAGTATCAGATTTTTTCTCTAATACAATAAATAAAGACCCTACCCAGCCTCTATCAGGGCTTTAAAATGACATATATATACCATATATTTTAAGTTTATATTTATTCAAATGTACTTTTAAATACAACCTTGTTCCCAGGGCTTTTCCTGTATTACACCAGTATATTATGCTCTTAAAAAGAAAAAGTCGTTGGAACGAACTTACTTTCTTAACTTAGTAAATATACTCTAATTATCATATGTAGATTATTTTCTAATGCGGACTGGATTGAAAGCGTATACATATCACCTTTTTTGTATAAAATTTCAAAATGTATATCAATGTGATAAGAAACACACTGTTACCACCCTGGATGTTTCAGAATCTAAAAATACCTCGGAAGTAATATTTATTAATAGGATTTAACTCTAAACAAATTCCTGGAGATCTCTTTTATCTAAATGGATGATTTTCACTAAAAAATTCGCCACTAAAATACCAAAAGAAGAGATTCTATTGGTATAAATTAACATCTTGATCACGCGGCATCAATTTCTACCAATGGAATCTCTGCTTTTGGATTTTTCGACTAGTGAAAATGAACTTTAAAACAAGACTGTTATCACATCGTAGAAAACATTTCAATAACTCATACGAACCACCAATATTAATTTATAGGAAATCAGACTTTCAGAAAATGTTTGACAAGATAATTTTAATTTGGGTTTGAGGCTGAGGTTACACTTTCTAAAAGCGATTTTGTGTGTAATCAATCAATCTATGCCACAGCAAAATGTCGAAGTTAACATTTTTTAGTTTTTTTGCTGAGTCAACGATTTTGCGACTGATTACGAAGAAATCAATGTCACAAATAAACAAAGGAGAAAACACATATCTTCACATACGGTGGTGGTATTATGTAAGTTGGCAAAATCTTGTTCGAAATCTGACGCTACAAGCAATCACATAAATATTCGAGACAAGGTAAAATTCAAGAAAAAATTCCGAATTTCCAATTAAATAAAAAGCCATTAATTTTCGGTAGCAAACCTAAAGACACAAACAACCGAATATGTTCCAAGTGGGTACTAGGCTGCTATGAACAGCAGAATTAGTTTTAAATAATATAATAAGCCCAGGGTGGATAGAGTTAAAGGGATAAAATATACGAAAATATGAAGAACTTCTGGTTAAGTAACTGCTTATGTTCAGCATATGGCAAAATATGCTATATAAGAAATCTTTACTGACAAAAGATATTCATAAGTTTGGATAGTTACAACAGTTCCAAATAAACTTCAATCAAGAATATAACAAAATAACAATAATCGACTATTTATATACATTTTCGTAATAATTGGACAACAAATCAGACTTCCTCGTTAAAAAATAAGTAAGAATACAAAGAATTAATTAGCACATAATATCACTCTACAATCTTGGACATTTAGTAACGGACATTTTAAACATTTCGACCAACACGCCATAAGTAAAACAAAAAATGTGGGAAACCGCCACGAGAAGTCCCTAGAGATTTATCGAGTAGACTTAGGATATTAGAACTTTTCACAAACTCAACGAATTCTGTTGTTCCCAGCAGCATAATACACAGGCTTTTGAAACAAATTCGGATTTTCGCGCCATTCGTCTTGGTAATCAAAATCATACTTTTTCTCTGAGTTGAAATTTCAAATTTTTGTAAAAATTACACTTTGTCCACAGTATCTTTGGCCAAGATTGTAGTAAATTATAATTACCCATCAACAACTACTAAATTTAAGGTCACAAAATTTCGCCAATTGAAAGAGAAAAAAAAGATCGCGGGAATTTATATTCGCTGATGACCACAAAGATTACGTTTCGCTGGAATTAATTTTCGCGAATTGACGCAAAAATTACGTCTCGTGTGAATTCTTTTAGCAAACTAATCATATCATGAGAAGTAAAAACAAACATATCTATATATTGGTAGTCAACGTTTCTCTACTTCATCATCAAATATGCATCAAGGAACACTATGTTCACAGATCGATTTCTGCTGATAGTGTGACCACTAGGGTTAAATGTAACTTTTGTAAATTTATATGAAGCTCTCCACTGTAGACGTTTTTTTCTCACATAAGTCTCTGTAGAGGAAAGTGATTTGTACTATAAATAACAGTTAGTTGCTCCAAATGAAAAAAAATCAGCAAAATTCTTACAAACAGCAATCGCTTAGCCGAGTAGTAGTAGTAGTTTTATGGACTGTGGATCAGCAGACTAAAAGCTCTGTGAATAAGTTTTCATAATTTTGATACTTCCATCTCTTCTTTTTGAAATGTAAGATAATTTATTTGATAAGGTTTATTTCTACGAGGCGAAAAAATTCAAAAGCCAAAAGAAGGCATTCAATTGGTAGAAATCGATGTCACGCGTGGTATGACTTTAATTTCTACAAATGGAATGTCTTCTTTCGGACTTCGCGGCAAATTTTTCACTTCGTAAAAATCTACCGGAAAACTTGCACTGCACAACGTAAAATACTGTCGAATACGGTCGTATTCCCATATAAGGCAACACGCAAACCATATACGGAAACATACGTATTCAACAGAATTTTACCTCAAGTCGAGTTGCCACGCATTAGATAAATCGTGAATAGCAATCTCTATACCATTCTCCAACATCAACATTTTCTCCAATTTCCTTTCGTCTTTTAATTTCGCATTTCTTTATAACTGTAAAACACTTCACGAATTCAGCTCCCAACTCGTTTACAAAGAGCTTGTCTTCAGCCAAACAGTCTAAGGCTTCATCTAATGTCTTCGGTAATGGTTTGATATTCTCGGTTTGATTTATTTCGCGTGCAACATCACCTTTACATGGAGACGAATCTAGCTTCAACTTTTTGTTAATACCATCAATACCTGTAACAGAAAGAAGTAATTTCAATCCTACTATTACTTATTTCTGCACCCTCCCGCACTTCATCGTAGTGAGTGTTTTCTATGGGTGACTTGCTTAGCCCCACAATTTTATGAGACATTTTGCGAATTTTGACGAATTCTAGACGCCACAAGTGAAACAAATGCAAAAATGACCACAGCAACTCCTTAGAGATTTATCTCGGAGATTTGTCGGGAATAAATTTTGGAAACTCTGAAACGTCAAGAGAGAAGCTCTGGGAATGAGGTTTCAAATTCCATTGTTTACTAGCAGCGTAGTACCTACCCAGATTCTGGGAAGAAATTCAAATTTTGTGTCGCTCTTTTGTTAAAATTTTGAATTTTTGCAAGAAATTCACACAAATATTTATGAGCAGGATTGTAGGTGGAGTAAATATAAGGGTTGATTTCCACGAGGCAAAAACTTCAAAGCGAAATCCAAAAGAAGACATTCCATTGATAGAAATCGACGTCACACCTGCTGTGACGTCAATTTCTGCCAATGGAATGTCTTTGTTTGGCTTTCACGGCAAATTTTTCGCCTCGTGGAAATCAACCTTGACTTATACCTGCAATAATGTGACCTGCCATTAGTATATACGGGTTACCAGCAGCACCGCCCATTCTATTTTCAATATATGTTTGAGACACATCATAATTCTTTATCCTGAAAGCACATGATCGGTTATCAATACCCCATGCGTTATTAACAGGTGCAAATATACCAGGACGAATTCTTTCATAACAATTGGGCGTTGAATTTGCTAACGCCATTAACGCATTCGCATGCAAGCGTAAACCAGCGATCCAATTCTCAGCCATTTCTGATAAACCATAGGGTTTCGTTTGATCACAGAAAAGGTTGTCTTTACCATCTGTACTCCATAATGAATGATTAAAATGGCCAGATGAGCCGCTCACATTTAAGAAAGGCTTTGACATGAAGGTAGAAAGATAACCATGATTAGAAGATATTTCTTTCACAATTTGTTTAAATCTAAAAGCATTATCAGCACAAGATATACCAAATGCTGGGCGTAGTGTTATTTCATGTTGGGCAGGCCCATACTCCGCGTGGAATATTTCCGTTGGTATGTTGATGACTTTCAATTTCTTCATGATATCAAAAATTAATTTTTTCTCTTTGATTGCAGTTTGAATCGATCCACAGTTGTTATCAGGGAATAAGGGTTGTTTTGATTCTGGATTTAATAGATAGAATTCGTATTCGAACGCCCCGTAAAACTTCATACCTAGTTCATTCAATTTCTCTAGTTGCTTTTTACAAGCAAGACGACCGCTAAATGGTGATCCTGCACTGCTTGGATTACCACTTTTTAACCGGAAATCGACTAGCACACTTGCTTCATTATCAGTCCATGGTAACTTTCTAAATGTTTTTAAGTCCGGGTACATAAATCCATTACGAAAATCAACTTCTTCCATAACTCCGGTACTATTTATCAATTCACCATTCGTTGACATTGAAAACATTGGCTCAAACGTTGCTACACCAATTTCCGAATCTTTTACAAAGGCATCGGCATCAAGAATCATTCCACGCGAAATTCCATTCATATCTTCAAATTCCATTCGAATGAACTCAATGTTCTCCGAATCAATTATATTTTTGACACTATCCATGCTTTATTTCTGTACTAGAGATTTGCGTAGACGTTAATGAATGAAGTCACTAGCTACTTCTAACCAAAACAAAACAGGAAACGTTCCCTCTAACTTTTAAAAGTAACTGTGTATATCAATGAAAAACTTGTCAGCACGGAAGACTTTAAGCAAGTATTTGCCAAGCGGATTCTTTGTTCATTGTGAAATATATATATATATATATAGATATTGGTTTTAAAGATATGACTTCAAGTATTTACTTTAAGTATTTACATTTTATTTGTAACCTTTTTACTTTGTGGATAGTGGCCTACTAATGTATTTAAGTTTTGTATTAACATAAGAGTAACCAAAAAACTCATTAGCACTTGTTAATGACATTTGTGGTTACTTATATGTACTCAAGAAAGCATGACTTTCAAGTCCCATTGGGATTTACAATGTATATATAGTCATAGAATTTATGAAAGAGAGTGTTAACTCACAGAGACTGAATCTATGTCAGACTATTTCATGACTGAACAAAAATCGTAACAACTATAATCTTTATAATATCTATTAATGGATAAATCATGGACTTACGCTAACAATACATAGTCAATTTTCAAAAAATTATAAAAATGTGAATCCTTTTATACTTCCACTGAGAGAGATACTCGAATACCGTAAATGATCCAATTAATTTCCTGAGCGCTTGGGTGGGCGTTTAGAAATCGATGTTAAAAAAAACTGGGCGTTAATTTCAATTTAAAAAAAAAAAATTCACTCGTATACAGCACAGGCGCTAAATCTTACAAAATCAATGTCAACAACGTCAACATCATTTATTCAGAAGAATAAAAAGAGATTAGCCTCTACTGCGGTAGATTCAATGACTGCCGAAACATCGGGCGTTATTAAGAATAGTTTTAGAGAGGGTATTTATTGGAACTGGGCGTATCTGGGTGTAAAACGTTGTTCTAAGCGTCTTTACTGAGGACTTTGAACAAGTTTTTGCCCACTGGGTTATTGCATAAAAACAAGACAGAAATCCAAGAGGGTATAAATATATTACACAAACCCACTTGCGATGATACACGATTAAAACTGTACAATAATCCTCTGATAGAAAAAATAAAAAAAGACGAAAAAAAATGAAAACAAGTGTGCTATCATGAGAATAACAATATAAGGTAGTGCATAGTTGTGATGATTCACTTACTAAATTCGGGACGTTCGATTAACTTCGTGAAAAAGGAGTCATAAAGACGTCTTTTTTACGTTTATTATACGTCATATGCCACGCAGGTGAATATTTTTATGAGTGAAAAGGTGAAAATAGCTTCATGCGATGCTTTTTTTCGCATTAAAATTTTCTCCCTCCCTATGTCAAGAAATATATCCAAACCAAGAATTGCAACTTTAACTTTTTGCCAGGAAACGAAAGACAGGCTAAAATGCTGCTACAATTTACTAAAGAAGGATCTGATTAAATAACATATTTGATTAAATTACCAGCTTATAGATGTTCATTTAGACTAATTTAATGACATGGAATAGAAATATCACTTCCCCTTTTGTGAAATCATCACTTAGAACTTTCACTTTATTTTTGGATGGTCTACCGTTCTTAACTGTCATAGTACGTTGCCAATTTTTTGTTTGTAAACGGTTAGTATCGACCAAATGTTCGAAAAGGCAAGAAGCCCTGGGAATGAGGTTGAGTATCGACAAATTTTGGGGGAATTCCAAATCTTTTTCAACAGCGTGGGGTTGGAAGTTCTTCCAAATTTATTAAGCGAGGAGTTGAATAAAGGAGAACTGGCTAAATCCAGGTAGTTACTAAATGAACATAATAACAATCGCACTTTATTATCGCTAACTCTATGGTTTGTGCAGCAGACAATTTGTTTACTACTTGTTCATTACATTAGTATTTATTCTAATTTTCACAATTTTGAGCATATATGTTTTTAGCAAGCAGACTATTTTATGTTTTTATTGATCTCCCGAAAGTTAATAAGCGGGGCCGCGGGGCTGGTGTTGTGGAATAAAACCAAATGGGGCAGGAGGTGGTTGGAAAATTTCCCAAAAGTAATAAGCGTCTCTATTAGACATTCCTCGCCTCCGCCTTACTGTATTATATCATTACTAGATATTTCAAAGCGTGACTGCTGAATACGGACTAGTATACGAATAGTGTATTGCTACAGGTTTGTACAGTCCGTTTATGGAGCTATACGACTCTGTGTCCAGTAGTCTTTCATACTGTGTTTCATATTTAATTCCACCAGGTATTATTACTTGTCCTTTCGCCAGTAGTGCAGTGCTGAGATATTTCAAAGTCAGCCACCAATCCCGCAGGGCTCGGTAGCGCAGTCGGTAGAGCGGTGTACTAGTGTTACATAGGTCTTTAATTCAAGTCTCACCACAGACCTTAGTCTACTAGTTAGCTAATATTCTAAGGATCGATGCATTAAGCGTTAGCGGTCTCAAGGATGAGGATGTTACATCTATCCACCTGATAAGCATTTGTTAAATAGATAATCTAGATAAACGAAAGCGTTTCTCAGTGGGGAAAATCCTGTTTAAAGTTCGTATTAAAGACGTTAGATCTTCGTATAGGGACCGGAATTTTTGTATAAGGACTGTGTATTGCTAGTATTACACCGGAATCTTTGTTGGCAACGTATCTGTTAGATAATATGCTGTCAATTTATTATGCTCCATGAAAAGCGTCCCAAGCGAAATGGGCGAATTCTACAAAGCCGCCACATAAACGAATATTAAGAATCTAATATTAAGTTGTGCTTAAACTATACCTTACTCCAGTTTGCACTATAATACTCGGTGAAGGAACAACGTATATATCATTTGGTAAACTATGTCACACATACGCGGATCAGTGAACGGGACACAAAATGACAGTGAATTTTCCTGGCGATAAAGTTCAAAACGAAAATCAAATCTTCAGAATATGTGCTACAATTCGAATTCGAATTTGTCGAATTTGCAAAAAGACCTTAAGTCTACTCGATAATTCTCTGAGATAAATCTCTGGAGACTTGGCTTGGTCATTTTCCGCTTTTGAAATCTACTTGTGGTGGGTATTACTCACCAAAATTCGTGAAATATTTCACTATTGATGCGTTTGCTTCTAGTTTGGAAAAGAATAATGCCGGTTTCTTGATTATACTCGTCAAAAAAAAACTTCTAAAGCGATGACGCTGAAACTTACCTAGTTTTAATATAAATCTATTTGCCTCCTAGCTCATACTGACTAAATTTGAACATCATTACCTCAAGACATGGGTCATAACCTGAAGGAGGGACGCTTATTAATTTTTGGAAATTTTTTAATCAAAATTCTAAGAAAGTACAGTTTTTAAAGAAAATGAGGTCATTTAAAATTATTTGTGATGACATCATCAGAAAAACGGTGACTTAAGCAAAAAATATTTGGTACCATTGCTTTTGAGCTAGACTATTACTCTATAAGTTTCATCTCAATCATATAAGTCATTCAAAAGTTATGGAGGGGGGAATCCGCTCCTCCCCCTCCCCTAGCTTTGAGAAGCCCTAAATAGCCCAGCACATATAAAGTGTGCAAATACATACACGCCTGATTAACAATAGGAAAGAGCGATAACAATTTCTTTATTCAAAAAAGCCCTGTGAGTGGGAAAGTGGATTGTCGTCGAGCTGTGATTTTTCTCCTGTTAACTAGCCTGAGCTACTTCAGTCAGAATAGCGGCTCGGGCTCGCTCGGGCTTGTTTGTTATTGTTTATGAACTGGAAGATATTGCTGGAAACAACGCGTCACTAAAATTTGAAATTTTTATATGGCGGTCGCGAACGAAAACGAATGTTTTGATTTGATATTTGCTTTCTGTTTTGTTGTTTGTGTTTTTGTGTATTATGTCCATAAAGTAATTCAGTATTGGCCATATTCTTGTCTCAGCTTTGTGCTTTTAGGTACCTACATGGTCTCCCGCTCGCCTTAATAGAGGCCGGTCTAGTCTCTGATCTAGACACGTCGGACCTGTTTTCAAATTTATTCTTCTCTTTCTTCCTAGCTGGAGATAGGTCACCCTTTATGGAACGTCGCCCTTTATGGAAAACTGCAGTGACATCTCTACATGAGTTTACACTTTCGATAGAGAGAAGTCACTGCAGTGTTCCAAAAAGGGTGACACGTGCTTTTTATTAAAGCTATTCCGAAAAGGGCAACCCGCCCCCCCCCCCCCCCTCCCCTCCCCTCTATGGCTTCTGAATGAAAGCTTTGTTCTAGCCCGTACATAGTTTTAATTTAACTTTAATTTACAGCTGTCAGGCTGAAGCTAGCTTTGATAGGTAAAATATCTTAGGGGTTGTCGGTTAATTGATTTTCCCCATTATTGTTAACGGCTTTTTTTGGAGGGTTCCAACTCCTCCCCCCAAAACGACCTGAGAAAAAATTAAGACATACAACTTTGTTTGATTTCGAGCAACACACGCTTCCCTTCGATTATTAGATTTCCTACCTGATGTGCAACTTTCAAAAACTCCTGTTGGCTGTCCAAACATTCCACCTGTCTTGGTTTAAATGTTAGGACAGATCCGGTTTATTGTGGTCCCGGCATCCCGGTACTTGTCCTTTTAATCTAATGTTGAATCCTGTAAAACACCGTTATTTGTATGCCTTTCTTCATCTGTCCACTATCCCAAAGCGATTTGGTAAAATAGCAGAATCCTTGTGCATATTGCCTAGAGCATAGTCGATATTCGAAGTGTCGTCTCATTTATTTATTTTTACCAAAATAATTATTATTTCAACTAACAGAAAGAATCCATTCATTTTGGATTTTGTATGAAAGGAACATTTTTCATTTGAAATTGGCACGCCTCAAAGCAAAAAAGCATTCCAGATTTCGAATCTGTGGAGTTGGAATGTTTGGCTGTCTAAAGCACAACATATTTTTAATTTGTGGGGAATTGAAGCTCCTGATGATGTTTGCATATACTTTGACATTTAGAGCTGCAGATATATCTACATAATACCAGTACGTACGCAGCAACATACAAAATTATAAAAAATGGCTGCATCAATGAACACAAAAAGAGCTCTTGAATTTGATAGGGAGGAGTCTTGTAGCAGTCCTACTAAAGTTAGACAGGTATGATATATAATTTTATTCACTGTGTGATACATTTTTAGGTACTTAATGTAATTAAATTCAACAGAATTAGGATTAATTGTAACTTATGTGGAGCAGTGATATACTGCGACTGAATTGGTCTGCTGGTTTAAGGAGTGGTCTACTGTGACCGTGTAACTGACCTGGTCTATTAACCTCAATGAAAACAATGTTGTGAAAGATAAGTGCCATCATGAGTATGGAAGAACTGGCAAAGTTAGGGCAGTGAATTTCTTTTGCCAAGCAGAAAATCTTAAGGTATGTATTAACAAAACTATGGAAACTGTTATGAATATATAATAAGGCACATGTGAACATTGTAAAAAAACGGAAAAAATGCCATTGTAGAATACATTTGTGAGATCGAAAATTCACTGATATCATGGTTTTATTGTCCTGCAGGGGTCAAAAGAAAAAAATCTGTTTCTAGTAATACAGGTTGGATATGATAAAGAAAATGTCATTCATGGAATTTATGCTCTTTACATGTCTTGATACTAAAAACAGATAAAAGTATATAACAAACAATGATTCTGCTTATATTCAAAAGTACTTGCAAGTACAGTATGCCATGCACTTCAGATAAGTTTTTCAAGTTTTTACACTGGAATAAACATTTTAAAGTTAAAGATAAAATATTAACATAATACATTATATATATATTGATTGCAATACTTTGATTCTATTTATGTAAACAGAAAAAAGAAGCAGGCCAAATAATTAGGTGATAAAATAGTGTTATATATTTTATATTTTATCAAGAGCACATTAACACATTTAGTAATATTGACTAAGAAAAATGCTTGTTATCACAAAATGATTCGATAGGCTATTGCTATCACTTTGTGGCAGCAGCCAACTTTTCTTTTCCTGAACTAACCAACTTTTCCCAAAATCTGGTTATGGCATTCTAGGCAATATCTAGCCAAAAATAGATTTTTTCAGAATTACATTTGGATTTAGGAAAATTTTGAAAACAATTTTTGCTATGATACTTTGACCACATTCACCCAAATAATCAATTTATGATTTTGTTGACTTGGAAATTATTGGATTTTTTTTTCACTGTTCATGAGGATTTGAACAGAATCACTTAAAAAAATATGAGACTCTTTTTATGGCAGCCATTTTGTATTTTGAGGAAGCTAAAAATATGATGGTCTCCATTTTGATTTTGGGAAGCTTCCTTAGGGACCATCTCATAAATTCGACCTACCATTTAATCGAATTGGAGCGAATTAAATCGCTCTTTTCAATCAAATA
>JAULBZ010002912.1:0-17616 GCA_032360805.1 Neoturris breviconis
TTTCAGCCAACTTGGCTGAAAATATTCTGAAAAATCTCTCCTCCACAGTGATGATCGGCTGTTATTTCGAGCCCTGAATTACAACATAATGTGAATTTATTAAACCAGCAGTGTATATTGTTAGTAAGAATGTTTGGAAGTAAAAGAAAAATTTATAATAAAATTGTAAAATCGTGAGCCACTCAATAGTGGTTCATAGAATGATAGATATATTGTGTACTAGAAGTGTGGTACAGTATCAGGCTTCTGAATTTAAAACGGCATTCCCCTGTGGAGGAGCATCTTTGAAGGCTAATTTGCAGCCAGCAGGTTAAAAATTAGTCTTTAAAGATGCTCCTCCACAGAGGAATTTATTAAATATCCACTTCTAATGTTAATAATAAATAGACTAAATGTTGGTACAATTAATTATTCTCATTTTAAGTTTTAATAACATACTGATCAAAAAACAAATAAAAAATATTATAACTAGAAAAAAAATTAACGATTTTCTCCCTAATTTTATTTTTTAGAAGATAAATGAAGCCATGCCATTAGAAAGTTCAATACTACAATAGGGTTTGTCGCCTATTTGTTTCAAGAACTGCAAATAGAATTGTATATGGATGAAGAAGTTGTTGTACTACATTTTAAGAAATATATATACATTGTATGGAGGAGAGTGTTTGAACTAATCACTATAAACTAATCACTGCAATTTTTTAGGATACGTACACTGAAAGAGATGAACCAATTAAATAACACAAACCAACCTTATCTAATAACTTGTCACAATTTAGAATTTAAATTTTCAACTTATGGAAGTTACAAGATCAATTTATATACAAATATAGCTGTTGAGGCAATAATTGTAATTGCAATATGTTTGATAAATATATTACTGACAGTTGCCATCATTCGCAGTAAGAAATCTCATGCTCCATCCATGCTGTTAATTCTACACAATACTATCGTTGATATGCTTATTGGGTGTTCGTTAGCATGTACTTGGGTGCCGACATTAATCACAGTTATATACGAAACACACTCGTGCGAATTATTCTTATCGGGAATCACACTAGCATATTTTGGGGGCGTTGTTAGCATGGGTAACATACTGTTAATAGCAATTGATCGGTATCTAGCAATATTTAAACCATTCTTTTATAAAAGCAAAATAAAGGGAAATACAAAGTTGTACAGAAAAGTTATCATTGCATTATGGATTATTACTGCAACAGTGATTGGATTGAGTTTTCTCACACCCAATTTCATGATATTTATGATTTGTTCTGCTGTTTTAATAATACCAACTGTGTCATGGACTTCATATGTATATTACAAAGTATTTTTAGCTGTTCGGAAACTTCATCAAGATACTAAAGCACGAAAAATGAATAGTTCGGAAGACCAGACTCAGATAACAAAAGAACTTAATTTAGCAAAAGTAACAGCATTGATGATAATCACAATGTTCATCTGTTACACACCTTTTGCAGTGTTTTCTATCATCTGGTTAGTTAAACGAGATCTCTTCACAAACACAATATATGCTATCATCTTATGGGTACTAACACTGTTAACAACTAAATCAGTTATCACCCCATTATTGTCTGCCATTACATCACCAACAATTAAAAAAGAACTAAAACAACTAGTCTTCAGTGACAATGCAGTAACATCTAACATAACAGACAATCAAATACAGGATATAACGACTCGTTGACATTAAAAATAAAACATACATTTTTTTTACTATTTGAGATGAATATTGACACAATATACTAAACCACTATTGGTATGGTAAATAAAAATGTAAATATTTCGACATGTTCGTTAATATTCACAAAAAATTAGTTTTCACAAATTGAAGCTCTATAATAATAAACTTTAATAATGAAATATTCATCGGGGAAAACTTGTTCCAAGTCTATATGTTTTCAAAGTTGATCTAGTGTCTTTACTGCAGACTTAATTATTATTAATTATTAACATTAGAAGTAGATATTTAATACATTCCTCTGTGGAGGAGCATCTTTAAAGACTAATTTTTAACCTGCTGGCTGCAAGTTAGCCTCCAAAGATGCTCCTCCACAGGGGAATGCCTTTTTGCTCACTGAGTATTGTATATGAGACCATAGGTTGTTAGTAATAAACTCGAGGTTCATGGAATGTAGAAAATATATTAATTAGAGTTCTTTTATTTTCTTTCCAAGAAGTAATTTATACAGAAACCTTAAACTTGTAATTTTAGTAGTGTGTTGTTGATTCAGTTCTCTTCCGTAAAATACCACCACATTCTTTTGCATCCTGCAATTGTATTTCAGGAATCAAATAGGTACAGATAGGAATCAAATAGGTACAGATTGGTATTTAAAATATCAATTTAAGCGATCCAATCGATATATATTTTTGTTGCATTATGATAAAAATAACAAATCATATGTATTATGAGCATCGAATATCTTACAATGTTGCGCTAGTCTCAAATATACCTCAAAGTCCAATATCTAGGCCTATGCAAAAAACCGTCTAAATTTAATCACTGCAAAGGAGTGATTTTGAATATTTCTTCAGGCTAGAAAGCTCAAATATCCCTCCTTTATGGTGATTATTTGCTCAGTATTTGAAAATAACAGGATTTGAATTTAAAAAGAACACTAATGTTCAAACGAATACTGATAAAAATAAGGAAATCAACAAATCTGATTGGTTGAAGTATTTGTTTGTGTTCTTGCATCCTGGGAGAGAAGCAAGACTCTGAGATACTGACAATCTAGTGAATATACATATACCGAGCTTAACCGGTAAAGATCTATATTGCATGATATGATGAGTTTGTTAATAAATCTTCATATATACACTTTCTTCTTTATAAGCAAATATAAAAAGTGTGCTGTGTGATTATTATCACAGGGCTCGAAATAACAGCCGGTCATCGCTGTGGAGGAGAGATTTTCCAGAATATTTTCAGCCAAGTTGGCTGAAAATATTCTGAAAAACCTCTCCTCCACAGTGATGATCGGCTGTTATTTCGAGCCCTGGAATATATTTATGCGATGTTGGTTATATCAGGCATCTTTCTGGTTATATTATATTGGTAGTTTTGTGTATTTGTTTATCCAAGTTTGTCGCTATAATAGGTTACAAGAGGGAAATACTGCAAAGTTTCAATTAAAACAACTGCAAAGTTTCAATTAAAACAATTTCGAATGATTTATACTTATGACGAAACAGTAAGACAGGAAGCAGAAACTGACTAACGATGCTACAATATTGAACTTAATAACCCTATTATTACAAAACGCAAGACAATGTAAACAAATATTTAGTAAACGTTTTTAACGTACAGTGTAAACATGAAGATATTCACCGTTCTATCAGTTTTCTACTTACAATTTTGTTACATATCTAGTGATCATAAGAATAAGCACAACAGAAAAAATACACGAAATAAAAGTAGAACTCGTGAAACAAATTATATTCCACAAATAGATGTATCGCGAAGAGAGACTGGTGATCAGTTAATAATATCTGACGAAAATAAGTGTAAGAGCATTATAAATGCTTTATGGAAATATGAAGATAATATTTGTCATTGTTCAGAAATGAAATCGACATTTCACGTAGTTGGGGGAATAAATGGCTGTTATTCAAGTTCAGATATAGAAAGAGGTAATACATAGGACGTCGGAGCAACATCGCGACGTCGCTTTGATGTTGTTCCAGCACGAATATTTAATCAACGTTTTCTTGCTGTTTCAACGTTGATCCAATGCCGTGGGTTCTATTGTCGTTTAGACATCAAACTAGCGTCTTTTGAAGATGATAACAATAATCATCTTGTGTTAATTTAATTTATACAACGAAAAAAAGAACATAATCTTATACAACAAATCGTTGTAAATCATATATCTGGTAAGATTTTCATAGTATAACTGTAAAAATTAATAGGTGTCATTCAAAGTATATTTCACCCTAAAACATGATTATGGCAATGTACGACAATATTCACTATGAAAAGCAAGTAGTCGAAATACCTTGATGTTGAAATCTGATGTGTTTTCACCTCTGTTATCCAATTTTTGTTACCATATTCGTTATATTCTACAAATTTTGACTAAGCTATAAAGAAACCAACCTCGTTCCCAGGGCTTCTTCTCTTTTGACGTACGTCAAGAGAGAAGAAGCCATGGGAACGAGGTTGTAAAGAAACTCAAATACGCCATTAAAACTCTAAAAAAACTACTGAGACACCGTGTATTAATTGATCATCTTCATATTTTCTTTCAGAGTGCAATTAAATTCATAATATGAATTCTTCAAACGAGATTCAAATGTTTGAATAAAAAAGTTAAAAAAAAGTTTCCAAATGTCATTACTATACCATTAACAGAAGAAAAGGTATCACAAAATGAATATGACACAAGCACTTTGTGACACCACTTTGGTTAAAAAGGGCTAAGTTAAAATGTTCTTCCATTGAGTGAAAATCCAAAAACTATATTTTTGAGGCAAAACTGAGGTAATGTCACTAATAACGTCTTTGTTTTGGGAAAATATTATTTTCCAGTTGATTAACGATTCTATTATTAGTTCATACAAGTGTTAAATTTCTGCAATGTACCGAAATTCGTATATTAGACTTACTATTTTCTTCATAAAAATGTCTTAAAAATCGTCCTTAACTATGGAGTCTAGAACTAAACTAATCAGCTAATTGGATTGTTAATGTAATTTGAGTAATGTCGTCGTTAACGATCAGAGGTAATTTGTTTCAAATCTCTCAATGAGTTTAGAACAAAAAACAATTTCTTTTTAGCCATACACGTTTTTTTTTTATAAGAAACCTAGCGAAGGACCTAGTAACAAAAGTTTCTTAATTTTGAGGTCAACATTGAAGGTTTTTGGTTCTAAAAGTTTCTTAAAGAGTTTTTTAAATTTTTCAAATATTATTAAAATACAGAGACCAAAACGGACAATAATAACGAGTAAGTATGTTTTAATTGCATCTTGTTACTAAAAAATCAATGATCTAACAAAGGTACAATTCCACTAAAATCGTCAAGTTTGAGGTAATCCTCAGATTTATCGTCAAATAGAATTCGATATTCGTCTAGTTTCTTGTTGTACCACGAAACAACACCAACATGCCAATCCAAAACGTTTCTTATCCCAAAAAGCAGGAATAATTTGTAGTAGTAAAAGTTTCTTAATTTTTGAAGATTCTAGTACTAGGTTTCTTAAAAACCGGTTTCTTATAAAAAAAACAACGTGTAATTTAACAAAGATTGGAAGATTATAGTAAAGGTTTTTAATGACACCAATACCTCAATTTGCCTTATATATTTTCTCTTTTAACCCTTCGATAGTATGGTGGGGTGCCTCCAGAAATTTGTTAATTCATGGGAAGGTATTAGAAGATTCAAGGGGCAAAAAAGTCACAAGAATATGATGCAGATTTTTAAAGTATGTGAGAAATAACCTCCTGAATAATAATTTTTGTTATGTTACTTTCACAGCAAAATTTAAAAATTCAGGGGGTCGACACAAACTAATGAAGGGTTAAGTGTTCATTAAAGTTAAGTTTAGAATCAAGGATTATTCCAAGATGTTTTTTAAACATTACGGATACTACCTGAGAGTCGTTAAAATATAGAGTAGGGTGATCGGGCCGTTTTAATTTGTGTGAAAAGATAACTCCTGCAGCTTGCTTGTTGGAGCCTGGATTGAACCAACCTCGTTCCCAGGGCTTCTTCTCTCTTGACGTTTAACGTAAACGTCAAGAGAGAAGAAGCCCTGGGAACGAGGTTGGGATTGAAATACGTTTTCCGCTGGAAAGCCTTATTTATCTATAAGAGAAAGATCGCGGTTTAGTTCCTGTCTACTTTTATCTAAACTCTTCACAACTAAAAAAAGGGCGTGTAATCAGCAAACAACTTAGTACTGGAAATAAAAGTCCATCTGGTAAATCAATAATATAAATAAGAAAGAGTGATGGTCTAAGTACTGACCCTTGTGGAACGCCTGTATTAATTTCTCTCCAGGACGAGCTTTTGTCCATTTAATACAACGCGTTATTTCCGGCCTCTTAAAGATTTTTCTAAACATTATATATTCGGTACGAAGAAACCAATCCATTGCAAGATCATTGACTTAGTACTCTCCTCCTCAGCATGTTCGGTAGTATTTCACGCTGTGTATTTTGAAAATGGAATTAGAGATTTGAAAATGGTGCTGCCATTGCCTACAAGCACTTTTTATTTTCGTCCAAAATTGCCCTAAAAAAGATACTTTAGTGTCAGATTTTAAAGGCTCAAAATTTGTGACGAAATTTGTGACAATGATGTTTTGGACTTGAACATTAAACAGAAAATTTTGCATTTTGATTGGTTGAACTTATTTGTAAGCCGTTATTGTTGTAGGATGGTATTAGATCGCTGTATGTGCTTTTATGTAGTTTTATATAGTTTTATGTTGGCGGGTGTCGCCCTTCTTGTGTTAATTGATGTTTTTTTCACAAGTCTAGTAAGCATGTCTTTTCCACAGGATTACAGACTATCAATACGGTAATAAATGAAATACATTCCTTTAGAAGCCTGCCTGTTTTGAATATTTTAAGATCCGCTACTCAACTCCCACTCAAACATAGACACGTCTCAGCTCTCTGGCTTTCTGGTATTGACAGGACGCAACCTCGTTCTCAGGGTCTTTTTCCGCTTTTTTTGGCAGGACAGATACGAAAAACGAGGTTGAGGGAGAAGAAGGGCCGGTTATCCTTGACAAGTAATAACATTTAGTCTCGTAAGTCTTGAGAATCACTATAAATTCTGGGATAAACACTAATGCTTAGACTTGATAAATTCTTGACAAATACCAACACTTAGCCTTTATCTGTACTGCTTGCGCTTAGACTTGACAAATACCAACACTTAGCCTTTATCAGTACTGCTTGCGCTTAGACTTGATAAATACCAACACTTAGCCTTTATCAGTACTGCTTGCGCTTAGACTTGGCGAATACCAACACTTAGCCTTTATCTGTACTGCTGGCGCTTAGACTTGGCGAATACCAACACTTAGCCTTTATCTGTACTGCTGGCGCTTAGACTTGATAAATACCAACACTTAGCCTTTATCAGTACTGCTTGCGCTTAGACTTGGCAAATACCAACACTTAGCCTTTATCTGTACTGCTGGCGCTTAGACTTGACAAATACCAACACTTAGCCCTTATCAGTACTGCTTGCGCTTAGACTTAGCAAATACCAACACTTAGCCTTTATCAGTACTGCTTGCGCTTAGACTTGGCAAATACCAACGCTTAGCCTTTATCTGTACTGCTGGCGCTTAGACTTGACAAATACCAACACTTAGCCATTATCAGTACTGCTTGCGCTTAGACTGGACAAATACCAACACGTAGCTTTTATCTGTACTGCTGGCGCTTAGACTTGATAAATACAGTGTAAATATACGGTCTAGAAATAAAAATGGATTATAAGTGTATGCATTGACAAGTATATGTTAAGAAGTAAATCTCTTTAAAGATTCAATACAGTATGGCTGCCACGTGCTTAGAAGGGAGTATCTCTTAGGAGTTACCTAGTGACAAAAAAAACCTGTTCAAAGTCAGCAGTAAAGACGCTAGAACAACGTTGAAAAATCGGGGTGAGAACGAAGCGTCTCAAATTATTTAGATCAGGCTAGCATTAAAGTAATATGTTAGCCTGCGCTTCAAACTTTAAACTTATTTTCGAGTTATCGGATAATGTGGGTGGCATAAAACATAATACACATAACCACATAGCAACGCTTTCGGAAACGTTACAATAATTTTAAAAAAGACGAATTGAAATACATTTAACAACAAAATCCATAATCTAAACGAAGATATCAAATCACAAATGCTGTAAATTTTTGTAGGGTGTTAACAATTTCTATATGCGATTCCTAGTGGACAAAAACCTGTTCAAAGTCCGTTGTTCTAGTGTCTTAACTGCGAACTTTGAACAAGTTTTTGCCAACTGGGTTAAATAACGCCCTAATCGCGTGTCGGTATGTTTGTGAATTGATTTTCGATGGATCTCTGGATGAGTAGTTGACTAATTGGAATGTTATGGTAAAGTAGCTATAAGCATTGTGTACAAACTTGTTCAAAGTCCGCAATAAAGACGCTAGAATAACGTTATTCTAGAATCTTTACTGCGGACTTTGAACAAGTTTTTTGCCCACTGGCTAAGCAGGTTACATGAACTACTCTATAAAAGATAATGATTGACAAGCTGTCAGTCAACATTTAATATCGTTCATTCATTTATAAACCGACAGGAAGGATAAGAGTAATAATATATCAATCTTTGTATGTAGATTTCATAACGGTCCTTAAGGCTCTATTTACATTACATCAACTTACTTATAGGGACGGTACTATTTATTTGTCAAAAATAACTTCTTATAGCGAAGAAGAGTGTGAGTGTTAACACATCTCCGTATTCGGACTGTCATATACGGCAATACACAATCGGAGACCGTATTCGGTAGGCTTTAACACTGTGTTGACGTACTTGTAATTGACTGGTTTCTTTCTAACTGAGAATCAATCAAATTGTATGATTGCTGATGACTCACAGAGTTTATCCCTGCAGGTACTTGACGTGTCTTTTCGACATTGATTAGACGTTGAGAGCATACCAGGATGATTTTTTTCCGAGAGGTAACTTATAAAACATCTGCACAGAAGGGTATGGGATCAACAATCTTATTCGTAAACCAATCACTTTCGAGCTTTCATATTTATATTATTTTGAAACTACGCAAGAATACAGAACACAATACCCAATGGACATCACGACGTCGGATCAACGTCGAAATAACGTCAAAACGACGTCACGTTGATTCGAAGTCGTATGTCTGTAGGGTACTCTGCAGTACCAAATAAGCGAGGGGTTGGAAATTCTCCCAAATTTATATAAGCGGAGTATTTCTATAGTTACTAAAGAAACATGATGAAACTTTACTATCGCTATCTCCAGGTTTTGTGTAGAAGGCAATTGCTTAGGGACTAGTCGATTAATTAATTTTTGAAAATAAATAAGCGTCCCCCCCCCCCCTACCCCCCAACCCCCTCCCCCGCTTATTTGATACTGCAGAGTAATATCAAAGATCATGCAATTAATTGGCTTCTTCTCATAGGGAGACCAATCAAATTTATTAAGAATGTTATTATAAACTTGTTGACACAGTGACCATTTCTGTAAATTGTTTTGACTATGACGTCATTATATGATAATGCCATGTGCTTCGAGCTCTTTATATAATATAATCTCATTTTAAGGAAGGAAAAAATTGAGCTTCTAAATTTGTCAAACGCGATTAGGATAGCTATTAATGAGGCTTAAAAGTTGTCTATAATTTGTAGACTTATTAATTCCATTTTTTTCTTTCCCCCTAACCCTACCCTTGGAATGAATTAATGTTGGGTGAATTCGCTGTAGATTTAAATAATTCAAATAATTCAAATAATTCATGGTTTGGAACATTTCAGCGAATGCAAAACTCAGACTAGTCCCCGTCTTTGGACACACGACGTCGAATGAACGTCCAAATGACGTCACGACGTCGTTTTGACAATGTTTTAACGTTGATCCATGAATAAGGATCATATAGCGTTTTTTTTAATGTTAATACATCCATCTAATATAAACCAGCCCTTTACAGATAATTCATTCGGTCGCAATGGTAACCATACTCTCGTGTAAGCTCGGGGTAACACGAAAATGTTCGTTTCCTATCCGGTAATCAAAACAGGATACTTTAATAGTAAAGTAGTCGAAATGAGAGCAAATAATCACTGTGGGGGAGTATTAATTTTAGCACATAGCTTCAGACTACAAAACCAGAAGCTATGCTCAATAATCTCTCCTCCACTGTGGTTAATTACTCTTATTTCGTCCATACAAAACGAATGTTAAAAACTGCAATACAGTTATAGACTGACAACCTAGCGTCCAGGGTGCTTCTCTTTTTTATCAGATTAATTGAACTGGTATTTCACAAACCAAGCCGGCAAAAGTTTGTTCAAAGTCAGCAAAATAACGTTAGAACAACGTTGTTCTAACGTTATTTTGCTGACTTTGAACAGGTTTTTGCCGGCGGGGAAGAGTATTGAAACAATATTGTTAAATATTATCTAATCGGAATTGATGATAAAAGAACAAAATGAGGTATTTTTTACCTCACAGCAAGTTATACACAGGAGGAGAAATTCTATCTATAGAAAATAATATTGCGTCATCTAAAACTAAAACAAAAAATTAATTCAATCCTTGTACATTCCCAGTGGGCAAAAACCTGTTCAAAGTCCGCAGTAAAGACGCTAGAACATCGTCCAGGTCGATGGGGAAACAAAGCCCAATCATTGTTTTATCACGTCGTGCGACCATTTAGATTGTATCTAGAAATGAAAGAAACAAGCTCATTTTTTTCTATCCATTTCGCTAATGACAGGTCTGTAAATGATTACGATGTGAGAGTGAAAGTAATAAAAAATTGTATTTTTCATTCTCAACTTAATTTAAGCACATTACGTTTTACCGATTTTGCCTTTAACTTAATGGTTGCATTGGGGCGTAACCACTGGAAGATAGTTGTATTATAGCACAACAGGTTCTGGGCGCAAGCACAACAGGTTCTGGGCGCAAGGTGAGGTCGCAATATTGCAAGACTGGTTGCTACGGGATACGAATTATATCTTAAAACAAATTTGAGACCAAGTAGGTAGGTCAGTAGTGGTCGCACGCTCTTGTTATGTCAAAAAACTATATACCTCATGTTGATGTATCCATATAATAAGCATTAATTCGGGTCAATATGACCATTCTTCAAGCGGCTTTTAATTCTATTGATGATATAAGTAACCTGTCTTTTCGATTCAGAAAGTTATTAATAAAGCAAGAAAAAGGACAGGAAGTAAAAGTGTTTAGCTTTTAAACAAAAAATTCATTAACTGGAGGTATAATAAGAGAAACGTTATCTTCTCACTGTAAGCACGAAAACCGAGAGACTGGAAATAATCCGACGACTTCTTGCTTTGCAGAATTTCACGACGACGCGAGTATACGTGTTTACTAGAGGCGAATATTATAATAACATGAGGCGACTATTAAATCAATGGAGATAGAGTATAGTCTGTAGTATTCCATTTAAGAAGAGGAAAGAAAAAAAATAATAAATCGTTGACTCAAGGGAAACATAGGAAGTTGTTATAGTTGGATATAAATGGTTGAACCTACATTGGTCATGTCATATGGCTATCAATCACCTAATAATCCATATACCCCTATAACACAACAAGAGCATAAATTATTTCATCCAGATTACAGAGAAACACCATCAAGACAGACTTCGTCATCATGGCACACACCACGTCCTCCACCGCCTAATTATCACCCGTCAAATTATTCGACATCGTCTCCACCACCACCGACATTAACGTCAAATCATCCTGGAGAAACAAATGCACAAATTTCAGGTGGATGTATGTGTTCTTCATGCGTGTAAGTGTTAGATTTGTTTGTTTTTTGAGATTACCCTGCCGGCACGTAATGTTTTTTAACGTTAAAAAACGTCTATTTTATTTTTTTACGTTGAAAAAAACGTCACGTGCCCATTGAATTTCTTTATCTTCTGATTGTGGTAGCCAAGTAAACAACATCAAATTAACGACGATTGAATATCGGGGAGATATTTGTAAAGACGTTGTATTGACACAGTTTGTACATGCTATTAACTGCGCATTGATAATATCATGTATGAAGCACCCAGCCGGCAAAAACCTGTTCAAAGTCAGCCAAAATAACGTTAGAACAACGTTCTTTGCACGTTTTTCTAACGTTATTTTGCTGACTTTTAACAGGTTTTGGCCGGCTAGGAATGAGGAAGCATTAACAAGCTACATCAGCGTACATTCAGTACATTTACCTGTGTAATCTTACATTACCTCGACAAGAACACATGGTTGGAATAACGTTTTTTGCCCATTTAGTGTTCATCTGGTAAACTCACTGCATCTGTTTTTTATTACATTATTTTTGATAATTCGTTGGAAGTTTTAAATAAATATTAAAATCGGTTGGTTTGTACCCTCAAAAAATAGGGTGTTCTTATAAAGTAGCCAATCAAATGCAAGTTTGCCCTACAGTTACTCGACGTCACTGGAAGTAAAACGACGTCTTTTTAACGTTGATTAGACGTCGGTGGCTAATGGCATTGACTCAGTGATCTTCCTTTAATTTTTTTATATGAACATTTTTTTCTTTGATATATATTTTTTAAGCGCACATGGCATGTTGTTTGTAATCACTTCTTATAAAAATGCATCTTTGTTTTATTCATCAAGTGGTTTGTCAGAGCAGAAAAGTAAATCATGAAACCGGTGTCCATACAAACTTTTAAGTAGATCAAAATGTCGAATTGACCATTACTTGTAGTGTGGCACGAGCCATGCACAAAATAACAACAGGTCAAAAACATTATTTCTGCAATTAGAATGCGCATGGTTAATGGATTCTAATCGGATTCTAATCGTTCCAGCAGGCAATGTTCTGGTCATGTTCTGGTCCAGCAGGCATGTTCTGGTCACACTGGCCATCCTAACGCCTTTGTAGACTTTTGGCAACAATGTGACGAAACGGTACAAAATAACTTTTAAAATTATTTCGTAACATCCCTGAAAGTTTCATTCCATAAGAATGAATACTAGTGGCGATATAAGTTAATTATGTGTTTTCCATGTTGTGTCAGCGATCTTGTTTGGCCAAACAGTTTCCATTTTGACACTTCCTGATAATTCTGGGCTCCAAAAGTTCTGGGCATGATCAGTGTGTCACTTGTTAATTTGACATTGATATTAAATTTTGGCTAAAAAAGTAATTATGTACCTTTAAGCCTAGTTTACATTACCTCTACAAGTTAATAATTTTACTTTGTACTTTCTTCGTTTTTTGCATTGTTAAATATGATATGCATTTAGTCAGTTCCCAGTAGGTAAAAACTTGTTCAAAGTCAGCCGTTAGAACAACGTCGAACAAAGTTGTTCAAACGTCTTTACGGCTGACTTTGAACAAGTTTTCGACTGAGGCTCGGTGACGTTTAATTCCATACTGGCTGCGATTCCCCATATTTCTATTGGTACCCCCACCTCCCTAAATAAACATACATGCTTAATCAACGTGTTAGGGCATCCTCTTTCTTCTTAAAATAAATCGTCTGTTATAAATAGCGGGATCGAGTAGGTGATTTAATGATTCAGCATGGCACCAGCAATTTTCCGAGCAATAGAAGTTACTTATTTGGACCCACTGTTACCAAATATGGAAGTTATGCAATAGAGTATGAAAATTTCATCCGTGATCTTTGTTTATTATATCTTGCAGACGTCATGCTTTTTCAGAAGATTTAGTTTTTGTTTTGAAGATTAGAGAGCTTGTTGATGCTTATAAAGGTGGTGCTTTATTTAAAAAAACGTGTATTTTATACTCTGCAGAAGTATAAATAAGTGCAAATAATTAATTAATGGGGAGGAGTGATTTTTGAGCATAGTTTCAAGCTATAACCCTATTGGAGAGGATTCCACAACTTTCGCAGTTTTTTTTAACTAACATTTTTTATGTATGCGCTAAACTCTTGAAACTTGGTCACTTTTTTAATCTAAACCTAAATCACATCTATTTAGAAAATTCTGAGGCCATGGCACATGACCCTCCCAGGATATTGGTCATTTCTCGAAACCAGCTTTCAAATTGCCTATTTTTAAATCTTTATAAAAGCATCAAAAATACACAAATGGCAATAACTCATTTAACACTCATGCTTTTGATTTGAAACCTCCAATGATAAATAATTACTTCAATATCTTTTATCTGGCAATGACGTCACAATTTCATGGCGTCATTTGGTGACGTCATGTCTGGTTTTCTGAAATTTTGGTATTTTTGTTAAATTTTCTGAACAAACCACATGTTATTTTGAAAATCCGAAATATTTATTACATATTAATGTATTCTCTTTCAGAAGCTCGAAACAGAATGTAAAAATACGTTCTAGATCAAAAGTTATTGGTTTTCATGGAAAACACACTTTTAACACTTTAAACCGATATTTGATGACGTCAGCAAATATTTTTGTCTCTAAAATATTTATTACATATTGTAGTATGACCATACCAAGTTTCATAACTTTAGGTGCTGCCAATCTTGAGATCTCAGGGAGGTGGCGGTATCCGGGTGGCGGTATCCGCCTTCCGGTTGAATTAACCTTCCAAAAGTCCAGCATAAATAGAGTTAAAGCCTGAAACTACGCCCATAGAGCACTTCTCCACATTGATTATTTACTTTATGCTCTGTGAGGCGTTGCAAGTTCAAGTAATAGAAACATAAATTAATAGCGAGTTTTCCTTCTTGTCTACCCAGTAAAATAAAAACGCTTTCTACCGCGATAGCTCCACTTCCTAAAACATATAACAGTGCCTGATTTCTACTTGGAGTCGTACGTTTCTCAGAGTGCTGTCGCGATATCCGCACTTGCTATAAAACATATAATAACCTGATTTCCACTTGATAAACATCTAAACATTGAAGTTTATGTTCCCGTCGTAAAGGTATCGAAAGTTGAAATATTTCGAGTTTTTCTTTTGCTTCCGAGATGTCATCGGAATGTTTTTCAGATTTAAAATCAGACAAATATTTCAAATCTCAGAAAGTCCTTGATCTCAATAGGCAAATAAAGCTGCGGAGAACAATCTTTTCTCATTGATTGTTTTTTTTCCGTGATGCTGAATCCAAACAATTTACAAATATTTCAAACGTAGTTACATATTTCGAACAATATTCCGACTTAATTCCGTTTAAGTTTACTTATCTCAGTTCAACATCGAAGCAACGTCTGGAATGGCTTGCCTATTTATCTCCCAAGCAATTGGAACATCGTAGATTTAATACTCTTCATCGTAAATGCTTTTTCGTTTATTTTAATCTCTAACCACGACCACACGTTGTTTCCATGCCAAATACACGTTTTTTTATAAGAAACTTAGTTAGAATTTGAGTGAGAACTGGAGTTTCCAAATTTTGGAACTCAAGTTTCTCATTTGTTTCTTAAATTACAAGAGAAAACTTTATGTAACAAGCAGAAAATCTTAATAAAAGATACAAAAATAAACGGTTCGTTTATCCTATTCTGTGTTTGTGACAAGCAAAGGACTGTTTTTGGTCCAAATAAGAGACCTACATCGGTTTAAGAGGTTAGAATCGCGAAAACAATATGTGATTGTTTCTTACCCTTTGCAAATTTCTGTTCTGGGTTTCTTATTTTTTTACCTAAATTCAGAACTGTTTCTTATAATAGAGCTGTTTCTTATAAAAAAAAATAATACGTATAACATCCTCCCCCCTAAATACTACCTACTACCTACAACGTTGATGTCTAATTAATCAACGTCGAACGGCATAAAAACGACGTCTTTTTCGGCGTTATGATTACATCAAGTGCTTGCAGGATATCGTGTTTTCTATTTGGTAATAGGTCATACTAGGCCTATCACGTCTGTTATATTTTTTTGTAAAATACAACAATAAAATGGAAGAAAAATATATTAGATAAGGGACAATCATATTGAAACCAGTGTTAATTTTGAATATCTAATAGAAACAACACGAACATCAAATTATCACGCTATTTTATATCATTACATCCCAGTGAGCAAAAACTTGTTCAAAGTCAGCAGTTAAGGCGCTAGAACAACGTTGAAAACGTTGTTCTAGCGTCTTCACTGCGGACTTTGAACAAGTTTTTGCTCATTGGGTCGCTTAAGATTATAGCTTGAATTACGCTGTAATGTTCTTTCAACGGATATCCTACTAGTATCCTATATATAATTATAGTTGAAAGTGCATGACGCTACACAACACGTGTCTTTCATTCAGACTTTATAGATTGATCTTTATTTCTTAGCCTGAGTGCTCCTTGGCAATAGGTTTCAATCGCAACCACATTCTCAAGTTATCCAAACAATTCTAACCGCAGAATTTTTTAAAGACACGTGATGATCACTGTGACATTTGCTCTGAAGAATGTTGCCTTTGTGAATATTGCTTGTCTCTTCTACCGATCTTCCACTTTCAGCAGGCTTTGAAGGATACGTCCAAAAATATGAGAACGCTTGTGTAGATTTTAAACTAAGTTTACGAAACAACCCTGTTTGCATCCATATTTACGCCCATTTTTATCAAGTATGATTATAGCTATACGCCCCATATTTTCTTACTCTGTTTACATGTATCCCTGTATGTGCTTTATTTTTTCTTTTGGGTAGAATGATATAGGTTTCGCCTTTTGATTAATTGGATTTCGCAAAGGACACAGCACCAAAAAAGATTACAGTTAGCGTATAGCATATGTATATGGCACACGGAGTCGCTGCGTCGCTTTGACGTCGCTTTGACGTCGTGTTGATCCAGCGTGTGTCGTGTACAAATTCTTCTTAAAAATAGAATATGGCTCATGAAAAAGGGAGGTGTTTTAGTATTCTTTGACAGTTACATCTCTATGTAAGTATATTGTGTCAATCAATATAATTATATTTTCAACATATACTATACATACGTATTCAAGTGGACAAAAACTTGTTCAAAGTCCGCAATAAAGACTATAGAACAGCATCGTTTGACGTTGTTCTAGCGTCTTTATTGCGGACTTTGAACAAACTTTTTGCCCACTGAGATATAACATTTATATTTCCGTAGCAACTCCTTCTATCGTCTATGATACAGTGAATTGTTGACAAAAATATTTCCTGGCTTCATATTTGGAAAAATGATAGGATTTGTTTATGAGGAAATTCATTCCCAGTCTTTTTCATTATTGTTATTTCATCTTTATTAATGATTTTCAATTACGTCCTAGGATAACACCGGGGTTAAAATAACTGCCGGTCATCAGCGAGGAGGAGAGATTTTTCAGAACAATTTTGGCCAATTATTTCTAATAAAACACTGTTTATTGCATGAGAGGTCCACCTGGTTTTAATTCCGAGACTTCGAAATTTTACCCAGTGGTGTCTTTACTGCGGACTTTGAACAAGTTTTTGCACATTGTCATTGGTGACATTAAGCTTGATTTCCACGAGACGAAAATTCGTTGCAAAATCCAAAAGAAGACATTCCATTGGTAGAAATTGACATCACGCACAATTTCTACCAATTGTAAATACGGGGGGTCGTCGTAACAGAGTTAACAGACAGATTGTTACTATCCCAGGTACAGATTTAACCCTATAATCACTGCACTTTTAGAAGGTCTAATAATGTCTAATAATCCTGATAACTTTTTACTTGAAACTTGGTCACAATGTTGCCCAGCCTATATTATTTCCAAAAAATTACATACATCATCATTTCATGCAAAGTGTGAGTATTCTGCCGCAGTACGGTGGAAACTTGACATGAAGGCGGAAAACAACAACATTATAAGTCACTAAAGATATGTCTAATTGTGTTAGCAGGTTAAAATCTATGCAGCGGGGGGGGGGGGGGGGGGGGGGGGGGGGGGGGGGGGGGGCGGGGGGGGGGGGGGGGGGGG